>VZRR01011969.1:1680114-1732546 GCA_013398015.1 Oreocharis arfaki
GGAGCCTCAGTTTACCCGGGTCTCAGGGGGGCGGGGAGAGCACATGGGCAAATGGTTTCAGGGCACAGGGGTGGTACATGGGCGGTGTTGGGATACAGGAACCAATAGGGAGAACTCAAGGAGTGGCCAGGACTAGGGGTAGGGGAAGGAGGGAGACCCCGTGGAGAGGGCAGGAAGTGATCAGGAAGAGGGGGTACAGTGCCACACTGGACAGCAGGGTTTTGTGGGGTTTTCTCACTTCCTGTTCCATAGTGACATAGTCCTCCCAGCACATCTTCTCATGTCAGCAAGCAGCAGCCTGCAACATTTTTGTGCCAGGAACATTGCCATGGCTCATTCTCCTTGTTTTTATTCCATAATGTCCAGATATCCCTCCTGGATTATGAGCCTATTTGTTCTTTTCTCTCTGGCATCAGGGTAGAGGACACTGGTCTGAGAACCAAACCAGAGAGGGCAATGAGGACGTTTGGTCCAGTTTATTGTTGTCACGAAGAACTCAAAAATGCTGTGGTTTACAACCAAATTGTTATTTTTTTCCCCCTGCCTGATCTCACGAATGTTTTATATTGGAGTTCTGAAATTCTAACCAAAAAAAAAAAAAAAAAAAAATTAAAAATCTGTAGGAGTACAACTATTTGATGCGAAAACTTTGTCCAATTCTATATATTACTTTTGATTGTTACTGGTTTCATTACTATGTTTATACCATATTTGGGAGCATTTTCTTTCATGACAAGCTGTCATCAAGATCTCTTGCAGGGAAGAAGAAATATCTGCAAAGTTGCTAAAATTTCCTGATCTCCACCCCAATTAGTTTTCCACTATTCCAAATTAATTTAACAATAGATTGTGGTTTTTGTCTGTTACTAATTATATCATTGCTCTCCTGAGTGCAGGATGCCTTTTATTCTGTAGTTAGTCAGCAGAGGTCACCTACTGTCACCTAGAATTAAAGAGAAAATGTGCCTCCAGATTATTCAATTGTCAAAAAATATATTATTTGACATATTTAGAAGGGAAAAAGCCTGAAAACACAGTCTGATGAAGACCTTCCTTGAAATATAATTATCTGGGTGAATGGAAAATTACACAGTAATATATTTAGTTGACCCCTTCCTCACGTTTTTAGAAGAAATAACATGAAGGCTACTAATCTAAATTGTTCTTATGACAGTTGCACAATACACAGTTGTTTACTTTGATGTATTTAAAACATCATATCTGATTAAAGTCTAAGAACAAATCTGAGGCATTCATAAACTCTTGTTAAAATTATGATCAAATGACTCAAATGTGCAAGTTTTGATGATGATGTTAGCTCATTTTAAAGAAGTCTGCTGGGGAAAAATACATGCCCGTGTGCACATCCAGACAATCTCCATCTTGGTTTACCTGGCAGTGGTCATTTAGGAGCATTCCCTAAACGATTTTGCCAGCTTTCCCAAGAGCATATTCTACCTTGCTGTGAGTGGGAGGAAGAGTCCGTAGCACTTGCCACCTATAAGATTTTCTCTGTTGATTCTGTTTTATGTCTTACATTCAGGCTTACTAAGGTTGGGATATTTCCACCCATCTGTACATTGACCTTGAGAGATCCTTTGCCTGGTGGAGTATTGATGCTCCTTTTCCAAAGTCAAGTTTCTAGTGCCCCTGTACATGTTGTGCTCTGGAAATGCCTCTCAGTTTAGATTTCATGAGATGTGAGGGTGAGAAATCTCATTTTGGCATCCTGCTTGGATGTAAGCAGGGACTAGACCCCAAGCTCAAAGAGAGACAGACTTTTCTGTCCAGAGAACTGGAAATTTCCCAGAACTGGGGAAATGTCACCTCAATCAAGGGGGCACTTGGTAATCAAGGAGCAGCTGAGCAAGGCCTTCCTAAAAATCACACTTTTGGAGGGGAAGGATGTTTTAAAGTAAAATCTATCCTCTATTTTGGCAGAGTTAAGAGGCTGTTACTGGGTCTAATCAGAAATCACTGAATATAGTAAACATGGGGAAACTTTATTCTGTGGCTGCAAGGGCTCAGTGTGCTGTTACTCAAATATTCCTGAAACAGTTATATTCTGCACCTAAAATTATACTCCTGTTTTCAATCAACAGTGGGTGACAGCAGTGACTCTGAGTTGGATGCTGCTACCACAGTGCTCAATCTAAGACCCAGAGCAGGGAAAATCTTGAGAGACCAGAGACTGAGACAACAGAGGCCACTACCTGAGTTTAGGGTGGAGTGGAAGAATGAAGTTGACGGGAGCCAGGACGGACGAGGAGAGCAGCAGGAGCCAAGCACCTTGCCTCAGCCGTCCGTTGGGTTCAGGCAGCCACTGCTGACAAGACCAAGATTTGGCACTTTGAGCAGGGAAGATTTGACTGCAGACCATGGGTCAGCAAGACCTATGCCACCACCACGGCTAGTCAGGCAGGCATCGCAAGGGGAAAGGCAGAGAAATAAGCCTGAGAACCAGCTGTACTGAACATAGCCAAAGGAGAACTATTCTGGATAATAAACCATGGACATATTGAATTAGGATTCTAAACTATCTGATCAGACTATGGGATCCATTAAAATAACAAAACAAGCCTCAATCTGGGTCTAACCACTTCCATTTGAGTTAAGTCAACTCCATTAACTAAGTGAAAAGAATACTGGAGCAATTGCAAAGTTAAAGACATGGAAAAAAATAGATCTCTTTTATAAATAACTTGTGGCAATGCTTTAATTTAATTACATTATTTCCACTGTTAAGGTAGTATGGGAAATGTGCCTTATCACATCATCTCTCGTGGAACCAAGTCATGAAGGTTCAATACCCTGTTTTCCATTGAAATCATGGTTGAAAGTCCAGTGATGAATGGATTCTTAAAAAAAACCAAAACCCAAACTTGTGTATCATTTCATATTTTATTTATAATCAATAATACTTGTTTTAACCGGAGCTTTAATATGAATAACACTGAAAATTGCACAATGCACCTATCATATAGACTTCTTAAGAAGAATAAATATATTCCTGAAGCCTAGCTTGTTTGAAGACCTCTGACACAGAAAAAGAGGAAGAAGAGAAGAAACAAGTTGTAGGGGCAGAATTGCAAGTACAGCTTATAAAAAGGACTTGCAACAGAGACAAGACCTGAATAGCTTGAATTTTTACTTTCTGAATTTTTGGCAATATGTTACCTTTGAAAGGTATTAAGGATCACCAAAGAAAAACTGAATTACCTTGGCTTTCACTTATGTCAGCAAGAACTGAGAGCACTTAGCAGGACACCAGAAGGCCTAAAAGGAGAAAACTTCAAGTGGATAAATTCTGTTGTGAATCAAAATTGCTTTTTTGCACCTTAGTTACTTGGTAGCAGTGTAATGCAAACATGGCAGTAGAATAGTTGCAGAGCACTGCACGTAGACAAAGCGAGCAGTCTCCTGTTTGAGTCAGGGACCACTGAGACTCGAGAAAGCTCATTCACTCCTGCTTGTGACCCTGGTTAATTTGTTTTACTTTTTCTTTCCTCATCTGTAAAAGGGGAAAGATAATCTTTTCTTTGTCTGAGCTATGCACTCCAAGGAACAAAAATGTTCCATCTAATTTGTTTTTACAGAAAAGTAGCACAGTGGGGCCCTGGAATCAGTTGAAGTCACTGTGCACCTTAATAACATGGACTTCTTGATGCTAGCGTCAATGGCTGCCATTTGAGGGCATATGGGAGGGGAGGGTGCATTAAAATAAATGATACTTAACTGTAGCTCTCAGGAATTTGCACTTTCTGTCCCACTTAATCTAAGTACTGAGTTTGCTTTAGCACAGATACACATTTCAGTACAATGCAGAAATAATTTTCATTCTACTTGTTACAAGATTGATAACTTTCATTGAAGAATGTACACTGTGAAATCATAACTTTTCTCTTTCATTAGCACATTTCTAAATCTGTGGGCAATAAGATTAATTTTTTTTATTTAAGCTTGTTTTGAAAGAACTATTAAAAATCAGAGTTTCCTTTTAAAATCACAAGGTAGATTTCTTTCAAATGTTCGTGGATGGGGGTTGATAAATGGGAATGTAAGACTTTCCTTCTTCTAGCAGCATTTCTAAAATATTTATTTCATGTATGTATTTGAAATATCAAACCTTCCTAAACTCTTTCTTTAGCACAGGTCCTTTAGTCTTTTTTCTCTGTTCCAGCTATGGAAGTTTCTGCCGTGTGGCAAATGCAAAATCTAAGCTGCAGAGAAATGGCTGTATGAACCCTATAAACCTCAGTCAAATATTCATGGCTGTTCTCAACAAATGATTTTTGTGGAAATCAATATTTATCTGTCCTTTAATGATCATCACCTGTTTGGAAATAAAATTGGGTTCAAACAAAGCCAGAAAGTTTTAAAAACAAATTTAAATTTGCCTTTCAACAGGAAAGTACTTTCATCTGTAAAATTGTCAGGGAATGCTCTGTCACTGCATTATTTGGATAATGTTTGAATAAGAGAAAAGCCTCGAGTTTCGATTTCAGTTTTGAGACAACACCCTCTTTACAGATCAGACTGCTTAGACTGTTTTATATTAGGCCCATCTGAAATCTGACCAAATAAATAAATGTGAAATGTTGCACTTCAACATTTAGCTTACTTTCTGTGGAGTTTTCTTGCTCATGCGCTGGTAATGACCAAGCACTTGGCTTCTGTCTGGGGAGAGTTGCCTTTCATTTTTTTTCAAACAGTTGTTATTTTCTATGGTACAATTTTAAATAATGAATGCAGGTTTCAGGAGCCTTACGGCTGTGCTGGTTGCCCATTAATGCAGGGCATGCTCACGTTATTTGTGCTTAAAGTGGTGCCCCATAGTACAAGCACATCAAATTGAAGGTCATTTTTATGAAATATGGTCTTAAGCTCTTGGTGCTCCAAAACATGATAGCATGTTGTTACCTTTCCAAAGCACTTTGAAATCCATAGAATACAAGCATCAAGGCACATCTCCAGCATGGTCACACTGTGAAGCAGAATCACAAATCTCCTGTGACTCTGTGTCCTTGTGAGTATTCTCTGCCTTCCTCACTTCTGCTCTTCTCACCCTTTTCAGGCTCTTTTCCACTACTGCTGAGTCAGACTCTTCTCATGTCTGGGAGCTGATTTCCTGGGTACTCTCCTTTTCAGTAGCGATGACAGCAGCAGGTGACACAGGCACTGTTCCAGGCAGCCCTTCTCATTCAACTCTTACTCTGGTTTGGGTCAGAGGTTTGCCTTTTTCTTTATTTTTTTCTTTCCCCTTCCTGCAAAGAAAAACAAGTTAGCACTCTTTTTGAGCCTGCGGAGGAAACACATCCTTCATGTTTTATCAGTTTGTCTTCTGGAGAATGAAATGACCAATAAATCTGTCCTCGAGCACCATCTGATGGGGAAAGTCATGTATTGACTGAGGACAATGTTTCTCGCTTTTTCGAGGAAACCAGATCTTCAGCAGTGACTGGGAAACTTGCCAAAGCCACATACAAATATTTTATTTCCAAATGGACTTTCCAGTACACTCTGTAGTATAGATATTTTAATGAATTTTTGATGAAGAAAGTCCAGTTTTAGGGACAGTTCCACTCTGAATTAGGGTCTTCTGAGGATTTCCCCTTCGGCTCCTGAGAGGCCTATAAATTGAAAGCAAATAGGATAAGAAAGTAAGTATAGCAAGGCCTAGAGGAGATAGAAACCCAGTTACCTTTTTTAGGTAGATACTTGAAAAAAAAACCCCAAGAATTATTTGCCAAAAGAGGCAAAATTTTAAGGGCTTTCCTACTTGGTACTAAAGTATAATGCAAATTCCACTAAAACCAGTTCAACAAAAGACAACCATGCTGCATAACGATTTCAAAGCTTGAGAATATCCTTCTGCACTAAAGCCACATAGAAATCACACGGAAAAACAAAGTTAAAAGTTTTTCCAAAATAACATGCCTGCTGTTATGAGGAGTATCTTGGGCTTTCTGGGAGCAAACACACTGCACCCTGCACCAAATCTTTCAAGAGCTGCCAAGTCCACCAATTCCAGACATCAGCTGATACTCCAAGAAGTGCTTTAGCTGGTCATCATTTCCGAAACTGTCCAAGTTCTGTCAACATCCCCCATCCCCTGAAGGAAAGATGAAGGATTTTGAAATTGGATGTTGGAATGCTTTTTGTACCACAAGAGCTCTGATCCTATAAAAATATCCTTGTAAATGTGCATAAATAGTACCCTAATTGCCAAGAGTTTTGTTTCAAAAAGTAATTTTTTGCCACAAAAAGGAAAAGAAATTTTAAATACTTCAGCTTACTTCATTTTTCTTCTCTGCGACCTCCTATTTATTAGATATTTGACAGAATGGAAGACTGGTTCCTATTGTGTAGCTCATCTCGAAAAATCGTTCCTTGGTGCTGAGATTTAAAATAATTAAAAATTTGAATTAATTTCTCTTTGTAAATTAACACAGAAGTTTTTCAGGACTTCCCTTTAAAATAAACTGTATACCCTTTCATTTCTAAAAGCAGTCTGACCTCCACTCACAACCATTTGATTCTTGACGTTCAGGCTCCAATACACTCCTACAAGATTCATGATCTTACAAGATTCATGCTCAGCTCTTTGTGAATAAGTCTTCAATATTATAGCAATAACAGCACAGGCAAGTTTTGGGTTTTCAAATGCCAAAGTGCCAAGTTATAAAGGATCATTTACCCAAGGGTACCCTGCAACACCCATACCCAAATGGGGACTGGCAGCACCCACAGAGGTTCCTGGCAGCAGGAATGAAATGGCACTACAGAGAGACTGCAGTAATGAGCAAGCCAGATCATAAACAGCACTTGTCCTGTTTTGTTGCTGCATTATCTGCTCAATATCTGCTCAGAAGATGATAATGGTACTGACCTCTGTGATGGTGCTGCAGTGAGTAAATTCAGAAGAAGGAAAACTGGACAAGGAATGGAAGTCTGCAGAACTGGTGTATTGGGTTCGGATGGCAAGGTTTTGGTAGCAGGAGGGATATAGGGGTGGCTTCTCTGAGAAGCTTCCAGAAGCTTTCCCTTTGTCTGACAGCCAATGGCAGCTGGCTCCAAGACGGACCCACCGCTGGCCAAGGCCAAGACAATCAGTGGCTAATAACACATTAAAGAAGGAAAAAAGAAGTTATGGCATAGAAGCAGTTGGGGCCAGAGGAGTGAGAGAAACACCCCTGCAGACACCAAGGTCAGTGGAGAAGGAGGGGAGGAGGTGCTCCAGGCTTTGGAGCAGAGATTCCCCTGCAGGCTGTGCTGAAGACTGTGGTGAGGCAGCTGTGCCCCTGTAGCACATGGAGAGCCACAGGGGTGCAGAGATCCACCTGCAGCCTCTGGAGGACCCCATGTCACAGCAGGTGGATGCCCAAAAGAAGGCTGTGACCCCATGGGAAGCCCACATGAGAGCAGGCTCCTGGCAGGACCTGTGGACCCATGGAGAGAGGAGACCATGGTGGAGCAGGTTTACTGGCAGGACCTGTGACCCTGCAGGGGACCCACACTGGAGCAGTCTGTTCCTGAAGGACTGCACCCTGTGGAAAAGGGACCCACGCTGGAGTGGTTAGTGAAGAACTGTGGCCCATGGGAAGGACTCACATTGCAGAAATCCGTGGAGGACTGTCTCCTCTGGGAGGGACTCCATGCTGCAGCAGGGGAAGGACTCTTCTCTCTGAGTAGCAGCAGAAACAATGTGATGAACTGACCACCTCACTCCCCATCTCCCAGTGCTGCAGCAGGGGAGGAGGTAGAGCCCGGGAAGGAGGGACGGGTGGCAGGAAGGTGTTTCTAAGATTTATTTTACTTCTCATTATCCTGCTCTGATTTTGATTGGTAATAAATCCAATTATCTCCCCAAGTTGAGTCTGTTTTTCTCATGACAGTAGTCAGTGAGTGATCTCTCCCTGTCCTTATCTCAACTCATGAGCCTTTTATTTTCTCACCCTTGTCCAGTTCCAGAAGGGAGTGGCTTTGGTGAGTACCTGGTGTCCAGCCAGGGTCTACTCCCCACAACTGGTATGTTTATAAAGGATCTCTTCAGAAGTACACAGCCTACCCCAGCTGGGTAGGAAAAAAGATCTTACATTTGCTCCATCATTTAAAAGCAACATCAGTACATATCATATGATACCAGCTGTTTTACAGAAATAAATTACTATTTTGCATACACAGCCTCTTCAACATGAGCTGATCAAAATAGTCAAAAAAGTCACTTTTACCAAAGGGAAAATTTTGAAGGGAAAAGAGTAAAAAAAACCAACAAACCAAACCAAAACTCAACCCTTCCTACAGGCCCAAGAAAACCAACCCAAAATAAAGTAACAGCAAGCAAGAAAAAAATCTTAATTTGCAGTGGTTTGCTGGCAGACAGTTTTCCTTTAGTCCATATTCAGATCTGGTTTGTTACAGTCTTCTATAGATACTACAACTGGATTCAAAAAACTGCGGAGTAATTCAGTAGTTTGCCCACTAGACTGTAGCCAAAATTAGCTGCAACTGTTCCTTCCTCAACTTCAAAGGGGAAATCGCATCTTCATCTCTGCGGGAATGTCATTGAATCTTCACTCTCTGAACTTGCATGGTTATGGCAACTAAGAGGCAACCCAAGGGGTGTAAATGTGGCCTGCAGGAACCAAGAATAGTAGCTTTAAGGACTTCATCTCAAAATTGCTGAGTTCTCCATTTTATTTTTTTCTTTTTCATTCACTGCCAAGCCACTTCTTGGTTGAATCCTTGGTTCCTGTGCCCTTTGTAGAGAGATTCAAATAATTTTAACCATAGCTTGAGGAAAAAAAAATAAAGTATCTGTACTTCATATTGACTTGAACATTTCTCTTTTGTGCTGTAGCTTCCGCAGAGGTAGATGGCAAAAAAACCACAGTGAAAAAATGATACATGTGGAATGTCACTTCATTTTATTTCTAGTCCTTAAAAAAAAAAAAAGTGCAATTTTTCTGTACCTGTACAGAAAAGAAATGTTTCTGTGGCACTTCAGAAATCATTTTGGCCTACAAGTAAAAAAACTTCTGTAAAATGTGTTGCAACATGTCCCCAAGACCACAGGCTTCCACAGATTTCTCAACTGTGAGGTTTCTATAACCAATTCAGTAGGATAAGTATTAGGATAGATGCTTACAGAAGTCAGATTAAATTAGTGCAGCAACTTAGAAGGGTAAGTGTTGTGTTACGTCGTATAATCAACAAGTATTGGAAAAAATACCAAATCATTTATGTATATCAATTTTTTTCAATCTTTTTCCTTAACCCCTTGCTAGAGATGCAAAACAGAAGTCCCTTACTAACAGAAGGGTGGTTTTAGGTAAAGAAAAAAATGTAAAAGATGGAAAGAAAGAAAATAGGAAATTTAGAGCAATAATGTTTTGGGCATCTACCAAGAAAGGCAAGATAAGATAAGAGACTTGAAAATGCCTCAAGCTCCTAGGGAGAAATGAAACACAAATTATTGTAATAAAGAATTCTGAGGATATGTACTGAAATCACAGTAGTAATAAGACATTGATTATGTCAATAAATAAAGCAATTCAGAGTTCTGTATATTAATTCCTATGGTGCTGCCACTGGAATCGCTGAGGATTTAACAAATATTTGAATGCTAGTAGGCAGTGGAAAAGGTAAAGAAGAAAATGAAAATAAAAAATGAAGAACACCATCCACGCCTCACCCAAAGCAAGAAGTGTTTGCACTGATGTGTTCAAGGAGACAACTAAATTGCGCAATTTAGTTAACAGTAAATAGCACAGGAGTGCTACAACTCTCTGTAGAGCTCTGAGAGTAACCTCTCTTCAGTTAAGCCATGCACCCAAATGAAGACTAAAGTACCAACAACGCCACTTTTCTCTTGTCACTGAAATGTCACTTATGCCCGAGATGAGACAGGAGGCATTAATCCAGATCCATGAACTACTGCTAGTTACTCCAGCACACCTTTACAGCCATTTGAGAGAATTAAGAAGGAAATTTATTCTTAAAATGAAGGTAGAAAAATTGCACAGGAAATACAAACAAATAACTTATGTCAAAGTTGCTCAGTAGAAGTTATTACTAAACAGATGCCATCAGTCCAAAATTCAATAAAACTTAAATTCAGCCTTAGTTTCAGTATGAACAGCCTTGTATTACCCTAACATTAGGTCTTCTAGTACATGAAGGTAGCATATACCCAATTCTGTTACTTGGGAAAGACCAGGAGTCAGCAGGGGTTGCATGATTACCCCGACGTGCCTAATCATGGTCTTCAGAAAGCTTTGTGGACAAAATGTGCTACACAAAAATTACATAAGCAAACATCCTGTTATATAGGCTACTGTCACAACAGACAAAAGCAAACAGACCACAGCATAAGAAATTAAGGCCAAACATATTGCAAATTCTCCTGATTAAATAACAAAAATTCACCTTTGATTCACCTGTTTTTAACAAACTTTCAATCTAAACACTGTTTCAAAAATGAGCTACAAGCAGGATTTGTGTGTTTCCTGAATTCTTTTTTTCCCCTCCAAAAAGGTTAAAAATCCATTTAAAAAATCATAGCCACTACCCCTCTTAGCAGCATCTGCCCCTCTTAGAAATGTCCTAGTGGTACCAGTTCGAATAATGTTTGTCTAGAGTTAACATCCCTGCAGCAGAAATATGTATATGTACTTGCTTCCATGTGAACATAATGTGTTCCCTTTAAAAATCATGTAATTACTGTACAAGCCTGGCAGGTGAAGATACATCTGTGCCGTCCAATATTGTGACTACCGATTTTTTAAATTCACACTTCGATGACTACAGTATTTTTGTTTGTTTGCATTCATTATCACAATAGCAACTAATGCTAGTCCCACGGCTAGACTTGGAGGGCCACAAGGACTGAACTCCTGAGCAATTCCAGAAAGGAGCGGGGCGATAATACGTCCCACTGATGTCACAGACTGTCCAACACCTAGGAGTGTACCACTGGCCTCGTTCCCACCAACGGTCAGTTCCAGATCAATGATACAGGTACGGCCTATAGTAGTGGAGAAGGCCAAGAATGTGGAGGACAAAATGACCATCCACATGCTCAGTGCTGACACATACAGGAGAATCAGCACGCAGGTGAAAGTGCTGGAGTGCAACAGAAGTCTGTAAGTGTTGTGCCCATAGAGTCTTGTTATTGGTCCGAGCAGACAACCAGCCAGGACTCCAAGCGCACTGCTATAGCTTATCAGGTATCCAGCAAACAAGGGCTTCACGCCAAACCTCTCCTCCAAGGCCAGAGTAAAATTACTATAGTACAGCAGAATAGCAACAGACATCAGGAACCGCACTAAAAATACATCCCACAAATCAGAGCACGCAATTCCTTTGATCTTCTTCAGCACTGTTGCAACTTGGATCCATGGAGACTGGAAAAAACTACTGTTTGCCACAGCTCTACTAGTTGCTGATTTCAAGTGCAGGTCATGATTCGATTTTGCTGAGAAACTGTTTGCTCCTTTGTCTTGGTTATGCTCCCTATTGCCAGTGTTTTCTTCACTCCAGGGTAACATCCAGACAAGACCTATATAGATCAAGAAATTAATTGATTTCATTCAATTGCATCAACTTTACATGGAAGACATTAGGTCTGACTGTAGCAATTTAAAAAAAGACTTCAACAATACCTGTCCTTAAAAACATCTGCAAGTACTCAGTCTAGTGCTATTCACAGTATCAGTTCAATTTTAAATGCAGTGAAAGCAAGAAAGGAAAGCACTGAGATGCCACTCATACCATATAAACAAATCTAATGGCTAAAGCCAAAATTCTGATTTCTAGTCTTCATCTTTGGGCACATCAAAAATTCTCATTTGAGTCTGAATGTAAAAGCGATATAGGCAAAACAAAGGAGAAGAACCTGGAGGATAACTGTTTCAGAATTCCCACCCTTCCACACAAGTTCAAATTCAAAGAGTAGTATTGGTACACAAAATATTTATGCCATAGATGATAAACACACTAGGAATGCAAAGTATTACAGAAGGCATAAAAACACAAAAGTGAGAAATGAAGGGACCCAAGATGCAAAATGTGACATGCAACTTACCACCATTCAGAAGGAAGATAGAGGCACAGATGAAGGATGTTTGGTAAAAGCCACCTTCGAGCTCTGCAAGGTAGCCACCAACAACAGGTCCCAGAATGAAGCCCACGCTGGAGGCTGCATTGAAGCGCCCCATTACTAAAGGGCGATCTCTCTCCGAAACCAGGTCAGACAGCAGGGCTTTAGAGATGGAAAGTGTGTGTTTGAAAATACCTGCAACAAAATATAAACCAATTAATAAATGTATTTCTCAGTCCAAAAAAAAAAAAAGACAGAAGGTATCTCAAAAAACAGTGGTCCAAGTCTGTATGATTTCAATTTTTTAAATTCCATTAATCACAAATTCTTCAGTGCTAGAGTAAGCAGCTTTGTGAGGTTTAGCTGTCTGGCAGGTTAAGACTCAACATTTCAAATTATTTGCAGGAAAAAATCATGAGAATTCTTGATTTGTAGAGACTTTTCCAATACTAAGGTTCAGTTGGTGCTGCTGGGTGATGATGATTATGCAGCCATCCACCTACCTAATACTATGGATTCCTCCCATAGTAATTCTCAAGCTGAGACTACAGGGAATTTAAACTGCAAAATGGCAAGTGTTTACTCACCTACAGGGACTCTAGAAATGGCGAACAGGAACACTGTGGTGGATGTTCCAAGAAGGAAGTAACCCAGTGCACTGAGAAGGATACAAGCAAGCAGGGAATACCGTCTTCCTACTATATCACTCCAGCAGCCCTTTTACAAAGTGAGAAGAAAGATTAGCTTTTTATAACACTAAGCTATGTGCAGTGATCAATCAGTACTTCTAAATTAAATTGAGAAAAGAGATCAAAGGACTGTCAATGAAAGCCTAATAAGCTTATTACACAGCATTCCTAAGTGCTCAAAATCTGGAAGTCACAAGCAGAGCTCTGCCCTGCTGGCAGAGTACCTGCCAAAACTATGATTCCATTTAATGTTACGTATAGAGCTTTTTTGTTTTTCTTTAATCTCCCTTTTAAAAAGACAGTCTTGCAGTAAATATCACTAAATATTACTGCTAAGAGCCTTCTGAAAATCTTACCATAACCAACCACAAATATTTGTTTGCATCACTGGCTGCTATGTATTAGAAACTTGTTGGAACATCCTAAAAGCAATGATCTTGGCTATGAGGAGTTTGTCATCTGAGTGCAGACAGGTAAGAAGTAGCTATTGCAGAGGGCAAACAAAACTTGCATTTACCATGTTTATAAATCAGCTTGATTCCTAAGAGGAAATAGCTTTTAAGAAAGTAGACAATGGTCTTGCAATTCAAAGAAAATGCCAAAAAACTATAGCAGGAAATTATCCCAGATGGCCTGCATAACAAACCCTGAAACAGTTTTTTTATGAGACATTCTCATAATCTGTTCTCTTCAAAACTAGAAAACTAGTACCAGGGTACTATTAGGATATAAAAAATCAATAGCTAATAGAAAACAAAACCACATAAACGGCAAAGATGCAATGATTAATTTTAGACCACAGTGAATTACAGTGAATTACAAGGCTCATTAAGCAGGGAAAGCAAACTAGATCACAGGCTATAAAGAGCTGACTCATGAGACTGCTTTTTGGACAGGCTACTGCATTGAACGAAACTGCTCTACTAGCACCAACACCAGAAAAGATAACCCTGTGTAACTGTGACCTGCTCAGTAATGTGTCTGAGCCAAAATCTGTATTTTAGTCTTTGTCTAAAAATTGTGTTCTGTTTGGGTCTGAAAAACCTGGCAATTCCTTATAAATGAAACTGACATTTTTCAGGCAAACTGAAAATTGGCCCCTCCAACCAAAATGCTTATATGAACACTTTATGAATTTTCAAAATGTCAAGAAATGCTATTAACCCCATCCTTTTCCCCCCTACAATCCATAGAAATACCAATATGCTCTGGAATGCAGTGTTAGAACTCACCACAAATGTGCTCGAAAATAGCTGCATTACACCATAGAGAGATCCTAAAACAAACAAAATACCAATGTTAAAAATTAAGCTTTTTTTAAAAATGAAAACTGTACAGAATTTTAAGTTATGGAAAAATGTGAAATTCTGGGAACAGTTTACTAGAAGAATGGGAAGAGTGAGCAGGACAAACCAAGGGTGGAGTTTAGCATTTAATCAAGGAAATAGTTTCAGGGCATGACAAAACAAAAAAGAAAAAAGTGCAGGAAAGTTGTAAAACTATGTAAGGTAAAATGATGTTGCTTTGTATGGTGTATGGTCTTGGCATTTATAATTGCTTTCTCAGAACGAGAAGAAAATTTCACTACTGAAAGGGACTTCCCACTTGGTGCTTCAGTCTACTACAAGGCACCACAGAAGCCCTGAAGAAAACATGGACCCTACTTTCTCATTTTGGAGGCTTGGAGTTTAGCAGCACTTAGTGACAGAAGAGAAGGAACAGAGAGAAGAAGAGAGAAACATCTGCCAGACTCTTTCATTTATAAGAACACACCTCAAACCCCAGTTTTTCCTAAAGTTAAAAATCAAAGAAGACTGTTGAAATGAAAACATATTTGTGATTTGTTGCTGCTTAAAATAATACTGTCAACTCAGTGTAGAAGCAGAATTATTTCATAAAACGTGTTATATAAAAAAGCAAAATAATAAAAGTGAATAACAGTTCCCATGTCAACCACATAAAGAATATACTGTATCACTCCAAACCATAAACAATACCACAAAAGGCACTTTAAAGCCACAGAATTTACCTTATCACTAAATACTTTAAGATAAAATTCCAAATGTTCAGAATTTGTTTGTAAACACTCCTGAAAGTGAATAAATAATTTGCCAAGACAGCTGTAAAGGATTTTAATCAAACTGGGAGCCATCACAGACACTGGAAAGCTTTGAAGAACCAGCTGCATGAGTACCATCTGCAAAGTGTAAATAACAATAAAACTACAAGCAACACCTCTGGCTCCCTAAATAGCTAAGCTGTGAATTCTTAGATGCTGGAAAAGGAGCTGTACAAATGCTACCGCAAGACTTCCTTGTTCTTTCCAAGTGTGCTCTTTCCCAAGCATATGCTTTTGGTTACTATCAGTGCATGAGTTTGGACAGGTCTCTGGGTGAATCACAGTACAGCTGCCCTTACAGTTTTACTTGGAAATTGTCTTTACTTTTTATTATGCTATTAGCAAGCAAGAATTATGTTACAATGTCCAATTTGCAGTGAGGCATAATCCAGGCCTTATCTCACTCTTTCATAAATCAAGTACTGCAACTCACCTATGATTCCAGCAACTGTATGACTTGCTCCTAGAGATTTGATATGAAGATTCATTAAAGGAACAACCATGCTCACCCCAAATAAGTCCTGAAAAGAAGTCAAGAAAAGTTTCAGTAACTTTCACAAAGACAATGGCAACCCGGCTTAATAACAGACAACATTTAAAAAAAAAAAAGAAAAGTAAAAAAAAAAAAAAGGAAATGATCTCCATATCAACACAAGGTCAAAAGAAAATTTTTCATATCACAAAACATATAAACTGAAAGATAAAGGATTGCCTCACAGAGCAGTTACACCTATGAAAACATCAATCCTCTCCCCCCACTCCAGACACAATCCTTCCGAAGGTATATATTTAAACATTAAATATTCCTTTAATATACATTAAACTTTACCTGTTTAACAAGAAAAGTACTTTGCACCAGAGTTTTAAATTCAAAGTGGTCTAATTTCAATCACCTAAAAATACTTTTTATTTGAGCAGAGAACATATATCTTGAAAAACGGTATTTTAACCCAACCACAATGGGGAGGAAGCTACAGGAGATTTAAACCTACTTACAGACTGCCTTTGTGCATAGCTTAAGAAATGAAGTGAAAAGACAGAAACGAGGGGAAAAAAAAAAAAGAAAAAAAGGCAAAGCATAATTGAAAAACATTTTGTAAGAGGAAGGTAAAGGACACTGCCCATCCTGAGCAGTACAAGGATCTCCGACTCATTCCTTTTGCTTTATTACCTTTTGTTAAGCTCACCACATTGACCCAGTAGTTCTTTCCGTACTACTACAATCTGGCACAGCATCCAGAGTCCCTTGGAGAAGATCTATTGGAGCATCACCTTTCATCACTGACTGCTTGAACTGAACTAGACCACCTCAAAGCCTGATTAACTGTAACAAATGGGTAACACTAAGTGAATTCTCACAGTCTGTCATTAATTATTTTTTGATGGTTGAAGTTGAGGCTTACAAGGTTAGAATCATTAAATATATTAGCATGAACAAACAGAGCACACCACTTAAAAACATCTTTGGTAATGCAATCTCAGGTGTCATCCGTGAACCTGAAGAGAGGTTCAGTGACCTTGTCTGGGTTGTCAACAGAGGCATTAAAAAGTACAAATCTCAGACTATTCCCTGGCACCACTGGACTGTCATAGGCATGCAGGTAGAGCAAGACCCATTAACCACTACCCTCTGATGGGTAGTTACTTCTCATTTCACACGTAATTCCTTATGTGGAACGATAGATACGCTGTATTCATTTGTCTGACAACAGGAAGTGTGCATCACCACACCCTCTGAAAGAACACTCGGTTGATTTTCTTGTGTGGCCCAGCTCAGCGTCAACACGCTATTAGAGGGCTGGGGAACCACAGCATTTAAAAGTCAGTTAAAGGAAGCAAAGCTTGTTCTAATGCATCTTTTACTGGGATATTTGCTCCAGGACACAAACCGACTGGGTTATTTCTATTGCCCAACCTAAAAGTAGGTAAGACAGTATCTTGACATTTCACAGTGCAAACTCGTACTCATTTTGTATTCATTTTCCAAGTCATCGCTTTTAATTTCAAATTAATTAAATGACACTTTCCTGAGGCTCGGGAATTGCTACAGAATATGAACCTTCTTTAAAGTCTGTGTTCTTTCAGTAAGGGACTTTTTTTTTTTTCCCCTAGAAAAAAACATATTTGTAGGTTCTGGTGGGTTTTTTTTTTGGTTTTTTTGTTTTTTTTTGTTTTTTTTTAAAGTAAATTTACAGGAACCACGGGTATTTCAACACAGCAGGGAGCAGCTCTCTTAAAAGAAGCACAAGGCAAGACTCAGCTTTTAGGGTGCAGCGCTATTCCATAACATCCACAGGATAAAAATCCGACCTGTGTACCAAACTGCGGGGCTGTTTGCACGTGTAAAACCGCACAGCCGCTACAAACACTGGCATTCCCACGAAACAGCTGCAGCGATGCACCCCAGCACCCAGGAGCCTTGGACTGCAAAGGAGAAGGTTCCCGTTCCCGGGCGCGGCCGCCCGCCGCAGGCCGCGCGGGGCGGGCCCCATGGCCGCCGCCGCCCGCTTACCAGGAATCCCACCGCGTAGAGGCACCGCACGAAGCGGGCGGACACGGCCGAGCTCCCCGCGGCCCTCCGGCCTCCGCTATCCTCATCCTCCTCCTCCTCCATGCGGGCGGCGGCGCCGGGCCTGCGCAGTGCTCGCGGCACGGCGGAAGCGAGGAGGCGGCGGGGCAGAGCCGCGGGTGTTGTTTCGTTCGGGACGGTATCCTTCGGGTGTCCTCTTTTTCGGGCGAAGACGAGGAAGAGTAAGGATCCCTGCCGGCCTCGGGAGCCGTCGGGATCCCTGCCTCCACCCTCCCACACACCTCTGTGGGACTTTGCCCTTCCTGCCTCTTGCGTGTTTGTACGGGGAGAATTTTGCAACCCGTCCCCTCGGGGCCGGAGGCTCTGTGGAAGGCAGGAAGAGCCAGGTGGAGCCGAGGGGCTTTGGAAAGAAATATGCCATAGGAGCATGGTTAATGGATCCCCTGCACCGTTCTCGTTGTTGCTGTGGAAAGATGGCTTTTGGGCCTGTGTTCCTCCGATCCTGCCTATCCATGTGGAAAGTGGCCATGTCCCACCGCTGCTCTTCCTCGGTCCTCTCTCAGGCTCAGCCCGGTGCCTGCATCAAGTGTTTCTGAGAGCAAAGTGTTTTCTTGCCTTGTTACATGGCTGATGATGGTGGTAGTGAGCCAAGGAAGGGCATCTCTCTTTCTGCTTAGCACGTTCGCTGTGTTGTGTTTTTGTTAAAAGTCAGGGATAGCTGGAATTGTTGATGACTACTATGTTATAATGCATTTGCATCCAAAGCAGTGAAACTTCATTCATAAATCTCTAAGATGCACTGGTGGAAACGATTGTCACATGCAAAATGTGACCATCCAACTTTATGTTGGAGTCAGAGGTGCTCTTTTATATATAGTTGCTTGGCCAGGGATCAGTAAAAGTGCTGCAGTTTTAAATACTTTTAAAAATGCAGAAGGGAACAGGAGATGCTTTAACTTGTTTTTAATTACCAGTAAGAAGAAGCATTTGAAAAATGTTGATGACTCTTATGTTTTAAAAGTTAGCATGAATTATAAAGTTTGAGAATGATCATTCAATAGCATAACTTCAATTCTATCTTCATGTTTTCAGAAGAAATAAATACCACAAGGCTGAGGGTCTTTTACAGATTTAGGTCACAGAAAAAAAAAAAAAAAAAGAAGGGAATGTGGTTTTCCTTATAGTTATTAAAATTTAAGTAAAAAAAACCCCAAAACACCAAAACTGTAAAGCAAGACGTAGTTCTAGCTATGCAGCTTATTTATAAGATACCAAGGCAAAACTTAGCTTAGTATATGCAAAGGGACAAAGATGTTATCAGAGTCCAGACAAGAGTAACTCAGTTGTTTGATATCCCACTGGCTGTTATGTTTTAGTGTTGGGTTAACCAGTATATCCTATTAATTTATCTCTTTGAGGCCACTTTGAATAACAAATTCTCTCAGTGAGGTGTTTAAAATTCTGGGTACCACACTTTACAGAGGTCAGTTGCACACAATTCCTCTGAAATCGACAAAATGGTGACAAGATACTGAAATATTAGAGCATCCTGGGAATTGCCACTACATTGTCTGCTCAGTATTGCACTAATTTTACCCTTGGTCATTTTAACTGATAGAAGAAATGGAAAATGCCTGAAAATTTATGAGAAGAAACTTAAAGAGGTGTATGATTAAAAGATGTTCCAAGGGTTTAGGTACTTTTCCTGGGGTCTAAGGGACATTGACTTCTATGGAAACACTAAGCCCAACTGAAATTTTTAAGGTTTTATGTGTTAGTCTCTGCTATAAGTCTCTGGAACCAGTTAGCTGTTTTGCATTCTTCTCAGGTTCTGAAGATGAGAATGATCGAATATGATGGGGACAAAATATTGCAGGCAGGAATATTGAATTCCCTGACAATGAAAACCCTTAGTTTTGTATGTTATTTCAAGCTATCTCTATGCAGAATGACTTGTAAAGCAGAGAATAATCAAACTTTATGACATTAATGCAAACTGTTCATGGAAAAAAACCAAGCATTTAGAGAACATATAGGTGTCTCTTCCTTTAACAGATCTCTTACTGCTTTTGTCCTGGCAAACTTGATCATATTGCTGAAGAATTGTGCATATTATGTGCTTACATAATTTACATTATATATAAGAAAAATGTATTAATATATAGTAAATGTGACAAATATCTCTATTGCCTTTGAACTGAGAGCAGATGATTTCAGCTGCCTCAACGTTCCACTCCGATTCTGTCATTGCAATTACAAAATTTAAGATAAAGGCTCCCAAATAAAGAAATCTTAAGATAAATGTTCTCAAATAAAGTGATTTTATGACTGATAAGGGAATTGACTAGCAATTAAAGGAATGGAATACAATGAAGACCCTTTATCAGAGTCCCAAGGAAAACAGAGCTTATCTAATATCTTTGGGGGCAGAATTACATAGTTGGTACATTAAAATGATATTATCAATATAGTACACTTACATTTCTTTAAAGTGTTTGACTTGTTACTGGATGATTCTTAGAAACGGAACCACAGTAGATATTCAGAAATGGCAAGCAGCAGCACGTGTATCCAGAATTATCTGGATGATCCTTTTATTTCTGTCTTTTTTTCCCATGACCTGGTAGTAGCAATTGAATGAAGATTATTGGTTTTATGGATAATGCTCGAACCAGGAAGAATATGCAGACTACTGTCACTACACAATCAGAGTACTCCGTTTCCATTATATGTAAGTAACACAAGTGTGAAGTGCATCATGCTAGAAACAAAGCACGAGGAGGTGCACCTCCCTGTTGTGACAGTAATTATGAGTTGAACTTGGTAGTCATAAATTGTAAGTTTTTATTGCTCTTTTGTGGCCCCTTGAAAAAACACCCATCTTTTGATAAAAAGTAGAGGAACCAGAAGTAAAAAAGCAGGAAAACTTTATTGCATCTGTATCAGTTTTTCAGTTTGTATGCTGATGCAACATTGTGTCTAGGTCTGCTGTCCTAACTGAGGATCAATTTTGAATAAATAGGGTTTAAAAAAAAATGGAAAAAAGAGAGAGAGATTTTAATGGCAGAAGGAACATTTCTTACAGTGTTAGGCTGCCAGAGATCAGATTATCCACAGCCTTGGTGGGCTATTCTTGCCTCAGATTATGAATGGAGGAGAACTAGTCTGTGGGAGAATTTCTGAGATTCAGTTTGCTCATGGTGGGAAGGGGTGAGGAATCTTCAGCCTTTTAGTGAAAACATCTACTGTAAATGTTTGGTGTCACTTGTCAAGTGAGGGGTTGAGGCAGTCTGCAGCTGCCCTTTCTCAGCCAGCTCTGGTTGCTGTGTGTGCTCCAAGCCCTGACATAGTGAAAGCACTGATGGAAGTCATCTGAAATCTAATAAAATACTTTTAGAAATAAAAGATCCTTACATTACTTCAGTGGGGGAGAAAATTTTAAACCTTATAAATTCTTAAGTAAAATTTTTAAAATACTTCTGTGAGACAGATCTAAGACAACTACACTGATTTATTCCAGTAAATGGAATATATTCTTGAATTCCTGCATTACAAATAGGTAAGGTCAAGACCCCCAAATGTGCAATTTGTCATCAAATTTAGTGAATCTAACAATGACTTATTTCATTCTGGTTTACCGCTTCAGATCATTAGGGTAACTTCAACAGTCATTTCAACTTTTCATATACAAATTGAGCCAAGTAGAAAAAGTTACAATCCAATGGTCCAGAACATTTTAAGAGGTACTTGTAAATGAACTTGAGTTTGGAATCTGCTGTTAATCTCAAAGACATTTAAAGTGTAATCTGTCTGAAAGAATCTGCAAATTTAAGGAATGTGGAAAGAAACCTTTTAATTGATTCCACCCTCAACACTGTAAATGAGTCAGGTGGGTATGTCAGAGAGACTTAGAAAGCATTTATAAAATAGCTTGTTAAAGGAAGGGATTATTTCAGGCATCAGGCCTACTTCTTCCCTTTTGCAGTTTTTCATGGCAGCATAACTGAGGCCACATAGCTTTCTGTGTTTCTTTCAATTAACGTTTAACAGATAAAATAAACACATGGGGAATGGTTTAGATGTTATTGATCGTGCTCTGGAGCAGAAGGTGGCTGGAATGACTCCTGTTGACTTCAGTCTCTTTTCTGTCATATTACAGTACCCTTACATCACACATCTTCCCCCTACACATGCCTCACCCAGTCTATGATTTTATTTATTTAATTATTTATTTCAATGTCAGTGGCTCTGTAGAAGCTGGAGAGGTACAGAAAGAACTAAAGGCTAGTTCCTCAGGCTTCCTGAATAAATCCAAAACTATATATCGCAAAAAGTGTCTATTCAGTAAATGGAAGGTGTTACAGCCTCAGAGTGAGATTCATAATAGCATCCTGCTGATGTGGAAGGACCCATGCGGGGCAGCAATAAAAATGGTGAAGAAGACTCCAGCTTTTAATTTCTGAGTATTTATGCATAACTACTTTCATAGGGACCTGCCTGGAATTAGGCAACTCATTCATTTCTGTGAAAATGACACATGTGATGTGTCATGACTTTAAAGTACTGAAGGAAACATTAATGGCATTGGCTTGGCTTTCCTATAACTGTATAAAAAATTTAGAGCACTCATGATGGTGATGTCATAAAGGAACTCAAACACACCTTCTTGCACCTCTGAGGATTCTAGTTATCTTGCCCAACTTGCAGAGACATGGATTCATCACACCTTGAATCAGTGTTATGACACAATTACAAAAGAAATTGTGATTTGCCGTATTTTTACCTATTTTATGTAATGTAGATTTAATGCAAGATGTAATATAGAAAGGGATAGATGAAACAGAGTGATCCACTCAGTCATACTGAAGTTTTGTCTTCCTTTCTGTGGCTGAATAAATCTGTGATGCTTTGTAGAGTGTCAAAGTCCTGAGCACAGAGAGGGTGTAAGGCAGGGTCCAAATGGGATGTACACCCTGCAGCTTTGTTCATCAGGGTGACTGCAAGTCTGTTGTGTGTTCCTGCGGGTGCCTAACAGTGGGTCCTGGGTACATAGAGATGTTTAGAAGTAATGCCTCATAAAGAAGATTTTTCTTGTTGGTTTATTAGAATTCCTGTTGAAGCTTTTGCTGACATAAGTGCTGCTTATGTCCCTTTTGTTCTTACCATCATTATCTCTGTGACCTTAGTACAGCTCATGCAGAACGAATGACTCAGTGATACCTGTGATCAGAATGGCTTGATTTCTTCCATTTGTAGAGGATTTCAGCCCATTTCTGCAATCTCCAGTCGGGTTTTACCTGACCCAGCTATATACCCTTGCTGCAAGGAAGGTGGATGATATCCTGGTCTGCGTTAGGCAAAGCATTGCCAGCAAGTTGAGGGAGGTGTTCTTTCCTCTCTACTCAGCACTGGTAAGGCCACACTTGGAGTGCTGTGTCCAGTTCTGGGCTTTGCAGTACAAGAGACACGTGAACACTCTAGAGGGAGTCAAATGATGGACAGCTAAGGTGGTGGAGGGACTGGAGCATGTCTCCTATGAGGAAAAGCTGAGAAAACTGGGACTGTTCTGCCTGAAGAAGAGAAGGCTCAGTGGGGGGTTTTATATAAATATCTGAAAGGAAGATATAAAGACGATGGAGCCAGGCTCTTTTCAGTTATGCCCATTGACAGGACCAGAGATGGTGGGCACAAACTGAAACACAGGAGGGTCGCTTTGAACATCAGGAAACACTTTTTACTGTGAAGGTGACCAAACACTGGCAGGTGTTGCACAAGGAGGTTCTGGAGTATCCAGCCTCGAGATATTCAAAAGCCACCTGAACATGGTCCTGGGCAATCAGTTCCAGGTGGTCCTGCTTGAGCAGAGAGGCTAGACAAGATGACCTCTAGAGGTCCCTTCCAAGCTCAATCATTCTGTGGTTGTGTGACTTGTGGTCTGATTTACTGTAGTATTAAGAATAAAGTGGTCATATCTCAAACTAGTTATTCCAGATGCTCTCTTAGTCAGTGAACAAACCAAACCAAACCAACAACCAGCCAAACCAAAGTGTACTTTTAGGGCACGGTTCCTTGCATATTGAGGTAGTCATCCAAAAATAGGTCAGAAGGACTGTGCCATAAAAGTGATGTATGACTGCAGAGGAAACCTGAAGTGACTGCCTTAGTTGCAGAACTCCAGCCACACATTTACTGGACAAGGTGTGTGCAGGTATGCTGTGTAAAGTGGCTGTTTGTCTGCCTAGTGCTCTGCTGACAAGTGTTCATGTAGGTGCCGTAGGTAACATCCTGCCCAGCTGGGGAAGATGGACAGGATGAGGATTGAAATCAGTGGGTGAGATACTCCCATTACTGTTCAGAACAGTAAATAAGCATTGAGGTCTCAGAAGGACTCAGCTCTGAGGCGGTTGCTGAAATTGTTTCTTGGTATGTAGTGAGACATGCAGCCAGTTCTAAAAGGCTGTTTTTAGATCATGGACGTATCTGCCAGCACAGATAAGGAGCTGCCTGCCAATTCCAAACATATGCACCCGACTCTTACTCAATCACACACAAACATAAACAAGCAAATAAACAACCTTCCCTTCCCATAAATATCTTTTTTTTCCGCTTCAGATGGAAAAGGAAAAAAGAAACAGCTTGCTATTGTTTTTTTAATCTTTTTTTTTTCTTTTCTATTTTTAAATACGAGGAGGGGCTCAGATACTATATTGAAGCTGGAGCTATTATACACATAAATAAAATACGCAGATTCAGGACTCAGTTTAGCCCTGTCTATCTGGTGAAAAAACAGAAATAAAATTACAAAACTTCTGCCAGTTTTGTTAAATGAGATTGGAATCCATCAATTATGTGGGGCCTTCAACCTTTGCACTACAAGTCAACAAAATCAATGAATGTTTGGCTTAGTTGGCCAAATTGATTGAATATTAAAACTGATTTAATTACTTTATTGTCATTATAGTAGGGATAAATTTGGCTAAGTCATTTTTGTTTAAATTGACAGTATTTCTGCAGAAGTTTAGGAGTTTTGAAAGGAGTTGGGAAATGACTTTGTTTAAGATTCAGAATGATTGTTTTGGCTTTATAAGCCTGTCCCTGTTTTCTCTGCCTTGAAAGTTTCTTCTGTTGAGGAACCTTCAGAATTTAATTTAATTAAAGAAAAAGTGCCCTGAGACTTTCTTTGAGTATTCAAGTGGTGGATAACACGAATTTTTTAGCTGACATAACAAGTCTTAACATGGCTTCTGATTCGTTCTTGACATAGACGGGCATAATGCTGGCAATGTTAGAGTATTTGGAAGATAACACTGCCGGAGTATGTGCCATAAATACAAAAGAGAATAATTAAATCAGATCCTCTCAGGATGAACATGCTAAACTGAGACCAGAGTGCATATACAGTATATTAAAAAGAAATACTTGCACGGCACAGGCAGTAATTCAGCTGTCATTTGAATTCAGTGAAACTTTTCATGCAAACTGATTTCAGTGAAGCTACTCGTAACAGTAAGTTGCTCTCATGCAGAAATGGGCTCACAATCACTGACATGTTTCTGTCCTGAAGCTAGGACATGACTGAAACTAGCCATTTGATATTTTTTGTTTGTTTGTTTTATTAATTGTGGTTCAGTGGCTGAGACAGGGGTCTGGAGTTCTCTTTTCTGTTCTGATTTAATGTTGGAAAAGTTCACTGCTGTGAAGTTATAAGACCTCCCATTATTTAGGATGAGCTAAGTGGCATAATGTTAAACCATGAACAGTAATTCAGTGCATCAGAATTAATTTTTTAATGGTTATCATGAAGAAGTTTGTATCATGGATTTTGTTTATGTTGTGACTATCTATATCTTTGAATTTCACTGAATAAAATTCTTGAACTTTGGGCCAACGCCTTCTAAGGCCATCCATACACCAGCAAAATGGTTGGGAACTCCAGTTCACTGTGCGAGATTCAGTTGCAGATTAAGACTTTTGCATTCAGACATCTCTATGTGAAATACGGATCTTTGTTGCCATTGGAGTTGATGGAGATCTGGCTAAAACACTCAGCGGCGCCTCCAGAATGGCCTGACAAGCTGGATTTAGGCATCTTAACAGAGGTAGCCTGGATCACTTTTGGGTGGTGTGAACCTGGCCTGTAGTTGCCACTCAAGAAAGGTGTCGGCCTCCTCTAAGTCCCTTGTCATACCTGCCTGCCAAGTGTAGATGCCTCGGACATCCCGGAGCATCTGATTGCCAGAGATGACAGTAAGGCAACCATATACCTCTTTCCAGGCATGATTCAGTCACCATCATGGAGGGTCCTCGTGTCATCCAAGGTGAGAGGGGGTACGTAAGACCCCTGCGTGGGGCTAGCACTTATTTTAAAACAGAGAGGGAAATATGCCCTTCTGGAGTGGCAGCTGGGAGCCAGCACGATAACTCAGGAACTGGCTAGAGCTAGGCATCTGCCCGAGTGACTGAGCCCTCTGAGTCTAATCTAGGTTGTAATAAACTGCTCTCTGGCTCCACTGATTGTGATCATTATTGATTATGATGGAAAGACATTTAGTTTATATGAAATTGTCTAACTTTGGGCATGTTAGTGCTGAACTGAATCCTACTTTTTTTTTTTCTTTTTTTTTTAGAGACATTAGAATAGAATTGAACAGAACAGAACAGAATAGAATATTTCAGTTGGAAGGAACCTACAGCAATTATCTAATCCACCTGCCTGACCACTTCAGGGCTGACAAAAAGTTAAAGTATTATTCCAAACCCGAAGTAATAATTTTTATTTTCTTTTATAGTGCATTCTATGTGTTCTTCTTTTTCCTGATTTTTTTGTTTTTGTTTTCCTTAGTAATGAACAATAAAGCATCACTTTCCAAAATGAGGTTTGCAAACACCTCTTTCTGCTGTATCAAAATGAACTGCATCAGTGGCTGTCAGGAAAAGCAAATATGACAAAAAGAGTCTGTTTGAATATTCATTTGCTGCTCTGCATACACTGAAACTCTAAAGTGCAAAAAGGCCACAGAATATTAGATGTGCTTGTGTATGAAATTAATATAGTATCAGGTTTGAATAAAGTATGATTCATAACAAAGGTGGATATGATTTTGGGCAGATAGTGTAGCGGTATAAAACCACTGAGTTTCTACCAGTTCATTTGTGTAGAAATGAAGGGAGGTGGTAGAAAGAAGTGTTTCCTTGCTCTCCTCAAGCATGCTGAAGCACTGTCCAAACCAGTACTGGCGTATTGGAAGTAGGAGTCTCTCTGGAGTCCTAAGTCTATTGCAATAAAATGTGACAAGTGTTCTCTGGAGCAAACTGGCTTCATTCTTCTCTCGAGCCCAGCATTTCCCAGTATGCAGTATCAATGGAAATTTTCTACTCTGGTGATGAATAATTCCAATGAAATTTTATTGGGTAAGGACTGCAGGATCTGGTGTATGTTGTAAACTCTATGCATGTCTATAGGAGCATGCTCTGTAAGCTGCAAGAGATGGTTGCGAGGGCCTGCTTGGCACGAAATGAAGTTATTGAAAAAGCCTTTTTCTTGTACAGTGAGTACTTGTAATTTAATATTTTACCTCATCACTTTCCAAAATGGCCAAAGTATGTGTTTGGGAAAGTGTCTTCTTGTTTTAAAAAGATTGAAGTTTTTTTATCAGGTGCGTGAAGGAATTTTTAACTGCATAAATTTTTGATATATGCAAAATAGATGCATCTGAATAAATAAAGAATTTAAGTGTTTTTTGTGCTTATTGTTGCTGAAGTAATTACTTTAAAGGTAGGATGTAAATTTTTAAAGATAACTGTATTTCTGTTATATAGGATTTTTCAGAGGCGTCTCTTCAGTTTGGCTACCGTATTTTAAATTTCTATAAAAAATCCTCAGCCTTCATTTTGTAACATGACTTATAGTAACTTCCAAAGTATTGCGGGTGTTTCCTTTCCTGCTAGCAGCTAAGGAAACATTCACCACCAGGCCTGAACTTTGGAAGTCCTTGCTGCTACTGTGTGCTCTGTAAAGCCACTCACGTAGATGGACAGAGCCACTGCAACTCCATCTCCATCTCCACTGATGTTGATGCACCAGCTGCAATAATATTTCAAGTCAATCCCTGATTAGTTAGGGGAAGGTCAGCTATTTCTGACTGGCCTCGCCCAGACAGCGAAACAGAGCAAAGCTCTGCCATCAGTGTCCTAAAATAGAAGGCCCTTTTCATCTGTCAGACTTGAGTCAGCCACATGGAACACAAATTTGGAGACACAAATCGACTCGCAGGGCATTGGGAAGAAGGGCACAGGCAGAAAGTCAAGTGAAGAGAAACTTCTTCAGATATGAGCTGTATTCTCTAAACAGTTTTTTAGTTATTTTCACAATATTTTTTAAAATTTTACTGCTAACCTTTTAAGTAATTAAGGGTTTGGTTTTTTTTAATAACTTCGATAATGAAACTTAGCGTGGGGATATTTTTTGGAGGCTTCTTTGCAGCTCTGGGGGTTTTGCTTTTTTTGGTGGCATTCGGAACTGATTATTGGCTTCTTGCTACAGAAATAGGAGCTTGTTCAGAAGCACCTGAAGATGCTGGGGTTAGTATGGACTTTTAATTTATAATGAGAATTATATATGTACAATTCTTGGATGTATTTATTTTCTAAGAATTTACTTCTATATAAACTTTTGAATATACTCATTTTGACCTTCTGGAGTCTTACAAGCCTGCCTCAAAACCTCTTATAATAATTTTTAATCAGCTCTAAAATGAATTTTTATTTTGTGATACTGCTTTTGCAGTATGATATTCTTTCATAAGAAGAATGACTGTTTCTATATGCTATAGCTGACCTAAATTCAGACAGGTCGTGTGTCACTATGATGGTGGTGTTTTTTACCTCAACATCTAATTGAACTTAATCCTTTCAGCTGTTCAAAAATTGTATAATCATGGCTTTTTCTTTTTCTTCCTCTGTAGGGAGAGAAGGCTACTTTCCATCATGAAGGTTTCTTCTGGAGGTGCTGGTTTAGTGGAAATGTAGGAGATAATAATGCCAGCATGTGGAAATTTTGGTATAGTAAGTAAATTTTTCCTTTTAAATTATCTAGAGTAATTTGTTCACAGGATTTTTGGGGTTTGGTGTGCTTTTTGTTTTTACTTCTATCTTATGAATAATTAGATTTCATATAGCTTCTTTGGGGATCAGGTTCTTCAGTTACCCTAAAATAAATTCTTGACACGCACTTTTGTAATCTGTACTATAGGAAACGCCAGGACAAAATGATACAAGTTTAGCTATCAGATTACACTGCAATTGTTATGGATGCCCTGTTAACCTGAGTCCATTAGTTACATAGTCTTTTACCACTTACTGTTAAACAGATGGTTTATTTCTGTTAAGTAGGGAAAAAAAGAGCTTGGTGGTTAGCCTGGTCCATTAGTTTTTGCTTGGAGAGTTTCTCCATTTAGTTCTTAACCCACTACAAGTGAGTTAAGATGGGAATGGGCAACTCCACAGTGAAAATGGTGTAGGATACACCATCTCCAGAAGAGTTCCTCTATTACATTCACAGATGACCAGTTGCTTTCTTTCCCTTCATCCAGGATTCTAAGATAGATAGAATTCCAAGGTCGGATAGTGTTTTACAACCAAAATCTCCCATTAAAAAGTAAAGCAAAGCTTCTTCTCCAGTCTTTGACACTCCCTCTGAGGTTGGGAGCTCCCTCACCTTATTGCAAGATTTCCATAATCCTTGTGAAAAGCAGGTGCCATCATACAAATTTTACTTCAATAGCCCATATTTTGCTAAATATATTGCTTAGTCTTAGGTGAAAAATGTAGTACTCACTGTAGTTAATTTCCCCTTGTTATTTATCTGGAAAATTCTGTGGTTGGGAATCTGAAATTTAAATGGGGTTTAAGTTATAGTCAGCTTTTATCTTTCACCAAGAAGTTGATATTTTTGGAAGTATTTAATTTAAAGGGTGAAATTACCCTTTTCTGGAGGATATTAATTCCAAAGAATAAACTCATATTTATAGACATTGTAAACTTTCTGAAGATGCTTGATATTTTCGTTGTTCTTTCCAAAAGAAAAAGTAATTGCTTGGATTTTTTTTGTTTGGTTTTTTTGGACATGCAATAATGAGAAGAATGTAATTACCCACAAATGAGAAAGGTACATATGCATAAAAAAGCATACATATGCATGACATATAAATTGCAGTGTGCCTTCAGCATGGCTCGTTTACTGTCCCAGACTACAAATCTGTAGTGCTCTTTAAGGAATATTCTTGTTTGGATAACAAGGCTCGTATCTCTTACCAAACCAAATTCACTGTAAGCTGTTGCCTAGGAAAGAACTTGAAATCTTGACCTGTGAAGCTGTTTGCCCATTTGAAGAACAGACACACAATATTGTTAAGGCAGTAAAATATTAATCTTTTGCTTTCTTTCATTCTTAGCCAACCAGTCGCCTTCTAAGAATTGTACACATGCTTACCTGTCCCCATTTCCTCTTCTCCGAGATGAGCACAACTCAACCTCCTATGACTCTGCAATCAGTAAGTATTGTTTGGTGCAAATGAATACAGTGCCTATAGTTTCAAGAAAACAGTTTGGATGCTTCAAAATAAAACAGCCTTATCACTCCACACAGTTTAATTAACAGAGTTTTGGTATTTCATACTTCTCATAATTTTACAACATGCATATTTAGGCCACTGTTTAACAAAGCACTTAGATAAATGCTTAGCTTTAAGCATGACAGCAGAATGGGGGTAATTTCTGGGAAAAAAAAAAAAAGACTTTTTTTTTTAGTGTTTTCTTTCTCCAACGTAGTAAATATCTTCCTTGGGCTGGCTGCATTAAACAAGTGCTTCTTGTCATGTATTTCAATAAATCTGTTTTAGGTTTTGGTTGAGGTTTTTTTTGTTTTGTTTTTTGGGTGTTTTTTTTGTTATATAAATCACCATATATGGAAATGTATTGCATTTTTGCTTTATGAGGAAGGAGGAGCAGAGCCTTGATGCTGTCTAAGTTTATTTAACTGACTCAGATATACATTACTGAGAAACTCTTGTACTGTAACAGTGATACATATAAGTATATATTTATATATATGTGAAAGATATGCGTTAAAAAAAACTTTATGTTTGAATAGTGCCTAGAAAGCTCTGTTTTTATAACACTTAGAAACTACTTAAAAATATCAGGTACGTTTCATCAGATTAAGATCTTTATGCAAACATATTTGAAGTAAATAACTTCTGATACCTATTTCATATGACTTTTTAAATGACCTGTGATGTGTGGATGCTACATGTCTCTGAGCTTGCTGACTAAGGTACTTAAATGATCTCTTCCTGTCCTGAAGCTGTAATTATACTTTTGCTAACCTTGGAGTGTCTTTAGAATCCAACTTTTATGCTGCAGACATGAAAAAGAAAATAAACTGGAATTATAATGGTTCTGTTAATTTTTAGAAATTATGAACTGTTTGTCCAGGAAGAATTCAGACCTAACCATTCAGAGATTTAATCTGTAACTTCATAGCCCATCTAGAACAGTTTATCTTCCCATTTGAAAGTGACAGAGTCATCAGCTCCTAATAGCCTAGACAGAGTTTGTATTCCACTGTTCACTCATACATTCACAAAGGTTCCTCAAATTATATTGCATGATTACACAGAAGTGGACAAACAAAGAAAAAGTAAAGGAGAAGGAATATCATCAAAAGTTTAATTAATTTTAGTTAATATTTGCCAAAAGAACCACTGCTCAAATATAATTTTCCTATCTATATTTCATATTAGGAGATTAAAAGTAGGCAGAACTGTACTGTAGATGCTGGCCCAGGCAGAGTATATTCAGAGCCATTCCTGCTATATAAATAGATACAGTTGGATTGCTTTCGAGCTCATTAAAACTGAAGAGGGTTTGGGATTTTTTTTGCCTACATTTCATTTGCAGCATCCAAGCTGAGTTATTTACTAGAACAGGTATGATTGTTCAAGAGTCTTTCAGAACTTTTTATGAAGAAGGGTATGTCATCGTCTCTTCTGTTAGTTCAAAACTTGTTTCTCCTTTAGTCTAGGTTGACAATCCTGCCCATGCTATTTGGCAAACAAGTTTTTAAAACTTTGCTGCAACTGCAGCCACTAAATTAAGAAATGCTGGGAGTCTTCTTCTTGACTCCCAGTGCAGGGAATGGTTCTCCATAAAGCCAGTGGCAAAAGGCTTCAGTTTGATTTCATGAAGAGCAAGATTTCATCTATGATTTGTATATCCAGTTGTCTGCATCTAATACTTTGCATCAGCTAAATATAGAATAAAAGGGCACTACCAAAAAATTGAGGTAATTGTCCCCCTTTTTGGTTCTGCTACTGTTTCTTGATAAAATATTACCATTTTCATGGCTCACAGCTTTCTTGATATATTCTCTTTTGGGGATGATAAAAAGCCCAAATCTCTTCCCCAGGTTTATCACTGCATTTTTTGTGAGTCAATCAAGTTCTATTTTAAGTAGGGGTGGATAACAAGAAATTTTCTGACATCCTAATTTTCTCTTTCATAGAAAAATAAACAGGTGAATAAAGAGCTTTAAACTTCATTAGAAAAATCAAACATGTATACAACATATTTTCCAAAAATCTCTAATTTTCTGTTCAGAGGACTATTAGTTTCTGAGCAAGTAAAGGCATGTGTCTTTTTTACAGACTATTTGGCTTAAGAGACTTTTGGACCTTATCGGAGGAATTTGAATTTAACTGCAGCCCCTTGTGCAGTCCTTTGTGTGGAGACACGAGTGTGGTTTGATTTTAGAGTGCTGTGTCACCATCCAGCTAGAAGAGCTCAGGCCTGAGGAACATGAAATCTCTGATGCTTTTTGAGTGCAGTCTCTGGACCAAGTTCTCTGTTGACATAATTCCTTTGGCTTTAGTACGAATTTGGCTCAGAGCTTCTCTGGGCCAGAATTCAAAACAGGCTCACCTATCCTCTCTTAGTTTATATTATCTTTCTTTATGTTGAGTTTACATTTGTGTTAAAGCACAGAGGATGGGGAAGTCTAGTGCTACAGTATGCCTAACAAAGCTTTAGACCGCAGGCTCGGTTCCTTCTGATGCACAAACCTAGACTATGAGCTCTTGGTGTCAAGGACTGTAGCCTTAGATGGAAATGTAAAGACACAAAGGCCTACGGGGATGCTTATATTGGAGATTTGAATGCATACTTTAATGTATCAGATATCTTTTAATCATTACTGTTAGATGCATGATCAGCTTCAAAGGGTTAGATAGCACTGCTTTGAAACTGCAGTTTACTATATATTTTAATCATGGTTATAATGTTTTTGTGCATTCGTTGATTTTGTTAAATATCTTGGCAGAGTGGGGAGGACTTCCCCTAGCTGTACTGTAAGGTACGGTTTCAAAAGCTGTGTGAACCATCCTTTACAGTTAATGTAATTAAATTGGTAGGCCATGTCATTTATCTTAACCTGAAACAGGTTCTAAATGAACTCAGGGGAAGCCTGACTCTAGTGACTTTTGTGATGGTACAGAGGTTTGGAGTGACAACTATTATAATGTGCAGCTCTTAAGTCAGCTTAGCACCTCATTTGTTGCTAGCGGATTCATTTTTATGATGATTCACATACATAAGTGCAACAAACTACAGCCTAGGAATAAAAGAAATAAATTAGACCGTGCAATAGAAGTACCACACCAGCAATCTATATATTCTAAAATAAACATACATTTGCATAATCATAACCAGATTAGTTGCCCCGTCAGGCTATTCTGAAAACATAATAGTACAGTACTTTGATATTAATTCATTGCTAGCTACATTCATGCACAGTATCTTGTCATTAGAATACTTAACACTGATGTTCAAGAGCTATCACAACTGTTCTAAAGTTCTTTTACCATAGGACAATACTAGGCCTGCTTTTGGAAAATGTGCGAAGTTCTTACTCATAGAAATAGTCCCATTGGCCATAGTGAGATTTTTCCTAAGAAAAAGAAGTGAAAAATCTAACACTTAGTCACTAATTCATTATTTTTATTTTTGAGGGAATTTTTTTCAACCTAATTTGGAAATAAACAATAGTTCCCTAAGTGTGCCCAACACCTTTTGAAGCTAAAGTGGAAGCATTTTAATGGGGCAGCATTGGCACATAAGTTTAATACCCTGATTTGTAGCTGCTAGTATTGTTTTTCCTGAATATTAGTATCTTATTTTGTCCAGTACTGGGCACATTGCCAGCATTTAAAATAATGCCTAATGGATAATACACATTGTTTATAGGACTGAAGCAAAAATCTCATTCGGCAACTGTTAAATCTAAAATGGTGAGATCAAATTTATTGGCAGGTTTGTTAATGGGTTGAAATTAACCTAAAGTAACCTGGAAAATATCTGCAATGAAATCTGAAAATAGAAGTTGTACAAAGGAAATGTTAGCAGTAGTCTATTTCTTGGGGAAAAAAACCGCTCTTATGTAATATAGTTATATAATTGCCCATGAGAGATTGTAATACAGTACATTTAGAAGGGAGAACTCTGTAGCCCCCAAGCAGCAGTAAAGTAAGAAGCATTTTGAAAAGAAGTGTATCCATCCTATGAATATTGTATTTGTTTTACTGTTAAAGCTCTTTTTAAAAAAAGTATTACTAAGGGATAGTAAAGGGTGATGAATGAAGCTGAGAAAAGTCTTGCAAGGTTTACTCTGTTGCCAGGTGTGTCTCCTGTGCTGCTCCTGTGCTGAGATAGGTGATTTCATTTACAGTTGTTTATCTGCAGAGAAGATATTCTTGGTTGAGAGCAGATCAGGCACTTCACCTTTCACTGTATTGGCACTGTGTGTGGCAATACTCTTCTCAAAAGCATTTCAATATCTCTTACATTAAATAGAGAGGTAAAAAAAGACATACTCTAAAATACAATCCACAGTCAGATCCCAGGAAATGTTCCCTTTCGGATGTGAGCTTGTCTGTGATAGTTCAAGGCAACTTTTCCAAGTCATTTTGCCTACCCTTGGAAATGTTTATGTGGCACCATACTCACACGTTTCAAAAGGTTTTTTGTCATTATAGTGCTTAATAATTAATATTGATATTAAATTCAAGATTAGGTGGCTGGGGTTTTTATGGTAGACCACAGTACTTTTATGGACTGATGGCTGTGTTTTGAAAACACTTTAAGTCAGCAAAGGCAATAAAATACTTGGTATACTTTCATGATGCTGATGTTAACATCTCCAATAGGAGAAGGGTGGAGTGTTTTGGCTGTTCCTGACTATTATGGGGCTCCAGAGGTGTGCATGACTGCTACACAAGTGTGTGTTGTGGGTGACACAGCTCTGTAACTTTTCAAATGTGTTATTGCTTCTCTTTGATATCGTACATCAGTAACATCTTAAAGTATGAATCTGTAACTTCAGTTTGTAATCAATGCTGGGATCTGCTATAGTAGAAAACAAGGCTTTTGGTAATTTTCACCCATTTCTCCAAAATTTGGTCCCTTGCACAAACCCAGATACTTCTTCTAGTTTTCAAAAAATGCAAAAGTCTCTAGAGGGACCTAAATAAGGATCTTTAGAGAAAAACAAGTAACAAGGGAAAACTACAGGTCATGCAATTTTGGAGGAATAAATGTTCTCATACAGGCCCAACGGTGCAGTTGTGTGTACTCCTGTTTTCTGCTAAGTCTTTTTAGTTTTAGGCCTGCCTGTTGTTTCCAAGGCAAATGTTGTACTCAACAAAGGGGCGGATTACCAAGATGAGTTACAAAACCTTCTGTTTAGCATTTCTGCAACACAGAGCAATGATATCTAAGATTTTAAACGCTGCAGATATGTTTACTTTGCACTCTGCGATAGTGCTTGTACTTTATTTCTTCTGTTGTAGGAAATACTTGGAATGATGAATGCATTTGAGGTGGGTAACTCTAACATATCTGTGAAGCACCTGGAAGAGACAGGGGTACTCCTTGTCATCTGGACCAGAACATGGGCTATCCTATGAACTACCTCAGTGAGACTTGAAATTGTGCAAACTTCTTTTAACACTTTGTATAGATACACTTTGTGTGGGTACACTAAACCATTATTTCTTGAAACAGACTTTGGATCACAGTGGCAGCCCTTTTCATGGGATATAAAGAAGAGTGATTCAAAACAGCATCTTCTGTTGCATTTTATCTATCATTGTTCGTCTCAACCTCAGAGCAGCAAAGTCTTTGACTTGAAGAGTAATTTCATTCTTAGGCAGATTTAATTTCAACCAGCTCTTTTGTGTTCATGTGTAGGTGATAGCTAAGCTAAATGACAGCAGTAGGCCTGAGTTGTAATTTTGAATGATTAGCCCTGTAGGAACTGATCTTGCCCATCTAGGCAGAGAAGATGGGAAATGTGGTCTAAGCAGAAATGGTCAGAGTATAAAATAACTGAAACCTTCTTTGCTTGGTTATCATTGCTAAATGATGGCTTTTTAATTCCCTTTCAAAAGTAGAAGTCTAAGTTCTCATTGGGTGTTTCCTCAGACCTGGGCCACAAATGATCCAAGTGACTTTCTGCCTTGCAGATTAGAGGGGGTAGTATTTTGCTTGAAAAGTCATGGATTTGTGACTTTGTAACTGTCAATTACACTTTATTTTTAATTGATGTTTAATGACAGAATTAGCTTAATAAACAAGTATTAAGATAATCAGACTTTATCCATGATTCTCTATAGTAAATAACTATTTCTAGAGTGATAGAATGGAAGCTTCTTTCAGGTGATAGCTAGGTGAAATCAGTATTTCACATATAATGTGTAAAATAGTTACATTGTTGGAGCAGAACAGCTTTTCTCTTGTATAGTTACAGAGAGAGGTTTAAACAAATTTTCATCAGTTACATTTGTACTCCTTTTGTGCTCTGTTTCTAAGAATATTTGAGCATCAAATCAAGCTTTTGTCATGAAATTTCACTAAAAGCAGATTTCAAAGCTTCCTGTATGAAGAGCAGATAATGAAAATTCGTTTTGTAATGCTGGAGAATCTTGTGTCCTCATCCATTCAGAAAATGGAAACACTGCTCCATGACTTAGGTGACTGACCATAATAATAAAAAGAAAGCTTTTTCAAGGTCCATTTTGGCCAATGTGTCCTATTATGTAGTATGACTTTGAAGTACCTTGGGCCACCCATGTAAAAGAGTTGGGTGGTTATAGATTGATTTAATGGTATTAGGTTTTAAACGAGGAAGTAATGTCCCATGGACTTGGAGACTGCAATGAAGCTTATCAAAGTAGCCCCATGAGTAAAATATTACGAAATTGCTTCAGAAACCCAAGACTGAAGGACTTGAGAGATTTACCTTTCTAGGTCTCCATTCACTGTCCGTTTGCATTAAGTGAATCATTTAACTATGTGTTTAACTTTAAACAGGTGCCTAATTCCTGTAAGAGGTATATTACTTAAAGCAAAACACACATTTAACTGCTTTGCTGAGCAGTTATTATTTCTTACCTACTATTCCAATAATTTTTTTGTTTATGTGAAGTGGAGACTTGGATATGAACCAAACCACAATTTTAACCCTTCTGCCAGGTACTTTCAGACACATTCATCCTTTTTATGCCCAAATCTGCTGATCAGCGTGGTGGAAAATTATGTCTCTGAATGTTTGCCTGGATTAAAAAGGATGTTATTTAAAAAGTGTGGCTAATGTAATGTGGCAAGCATGATCTAGCTAATGCATTTACAAGGCTGATGATGTATACTTTAACTTGAGTTAAGCTGGTCAAGTTAAAAACCGTAGACTTTTGGAATACATTAGTGGGAAACACAAGCTGCTAATGCGTAGTGTGCCTTCAGATTTCAGATGAGAGCAAACCTGAATTATTACTGAATAGCTGTCTCTAATAAGCTGTATGAGTTTGAATCTCTCAGGATATGAACCAGTATAATAGTTGCTTGGTTGTGTTTTTCCATAACAGTAAGTAGGTGCTGTCAGATGATAAGTGGCAGTTTCTTTTGTGATATACTTTTCCTGACTTGCCAGCTGGCTTATATGCTTTCCCTCAGTTGGGTGGAAATGTTTTTCACTGACTGAATTGTCAGTGCTTCAAGATTTTCAGATCTGACGATTGAGATCTTTACAACTCATAATTTTACTAATGGGTTGTGTTAATGTACCAATTTTTAAATTCATGGGAGAAATTTATGTCACTCTTGTAGCATTTGTAAAATGATGACTTTGTTAAATGGATGTGCAATTAATCAGCTAAAAACTAATTGTTAGAAAGACTCTTTTGGCCAGAGTATGTCACAAAACTCTCAGCTCATTTATCACCAGCTGCATCCATTAATTCAACACTGCTTGGCACTGTCTAACAGGGGCTTCTGAAACATCACATTTTAAATTTAATAAAATACAAAGAGCTTTAGAGCAGAAATAGGCTGGTTTAAGACACTTAGCTGTTTTTCAGAAATACATTTTTTTAGTTTCTCCCTGCTCCTAGCTGAAGTTTTTTCCGCTGAATATGGCTATATATAAAGAGTATTATGCAGCTGTAAATTGTAAAGAACTTACAAATTGTTATTGGTAATATAGTCTGTGCACTAAGAATGTCAAGATGTTGCAGTTCTCTGCTTCTCCCACACAATTTTGGTAAAATAATTGCATCCTGTCAATCCAATCATTTATGCCAAAGAATCACTGTTACAGCTTTGCCGTACCATTTTCTAAAGAGTATCAATTTGGTCAAGTTGCTATCTTACAAGGTACTGCTAAATATTCAGCAGATGGATTTCATTCACAATAACTCTCACCCTGTTTTCCATGGTCATCAGGTAAGGACTGGTAGCCAAACCCAATTTGATCTACATGATATATAATGTATATGCAAAATAGAATTAATGTTTCATTTGTTAATAAGGCAAATGATAAAAGAAGGGGGAAGGAAAAATCTTTGTTGGCCAACTTGGATAAGTTCTAAAAAGTGTTGTATTTTTTTTTCTTTTTCTTTCTTCTTCCTTTTCTCCAGTTTATCGAGGTTTCTGGACAGTTCTTATGCTCCTGGGAGTGCTCACTGTTGTGGTGGCTAGTTTCCTCATCATCTGTGCAGCTCCTTTTGCCAGTCACATTCTATACAAAGCAGGAGGAGGCTTTTTCATCATTGCTGGTGGGTATACTGTTTGCTCAGTCAATTAAAGAGTAGAAAGGATGAGTTATTTCTTCCATTTTCCTTAACCAAAAATTATATCAATCATGGTTAAAAGAAAGAGAAAGCATATACTTCTGTCCTTTGACTTGTGGAGTGCCTGCCTTGGAGACAATTCTTTCCACAGTTATTTAGTCATGAAGCTATTATAAAAGCTATTTTGGGGTTAAGGTTAAAAAAACCGCACATCCCGGACAAATCATGGAATTACACTGCAATTTCAATCTACTTTTTTTAACAGGAAGAAGAATACATATTTAAGGATGTTGCCTTATAGGATTCTCAAGGGCTTTAGCTAAGGAGAGGGTTTTGTCCTTTATCAGTGATGCAAAAGATGATTACAGTGGACTCTGAGGAAGCTGGGAGACAGAACACATTTGCATGACCAATACAAGAAAATGCTTTGGATGTGATAGCATTAAACAAAATAGTTGTCATATATGAGTAAGTAGGAACTCTAAACCTCTGTGAATGAAAGATAACAAATAACTGAATTCCCTCCTTCCTCATAACCCACTCGTATGGTGGAGGATGCACCCTCCCAGGATTCAGCTGATTTGGACAGCTCACTGGCACACTGTTTGCTTAACCTTGAAAAGTCTGTGAAGATGTCACACTGGTGTGTAAAATACAGTTATATAGGATGTAAATGATAGTATGTGCTCCATCACTGTTCTCCTTAGTTAAAAGTCTGGTGAGAGGCAGCCCTGTAAGAACATATTGTGTTACAGGGTAGAGCTACCCGTGTCAGGAGCAAAAGTCCTGGGCTCTCTTTTTGCTTCTCATATTGACCCCCTGACCTTGCTTACCCACTGCACCTCTCAGCTCTTCATACACAGCTAGTGATCATTATTCCCTTCCAAAGGACTCTCAGTGAAGTGTAGGAAGTATTTTATAATATTTTAGCTGAAGAAAATCCTGCATACTTACATTTTATCCCTTGAGAATTACTCCTCCACACTTTCAAAAGACATACAGAAAATATTCATAGTCTGATGGAGATTCTAAGATATTTCAATGCTTTTTGTCACTAATTTGCAGGGCAAGACCCCATGTGAGTCTTGCTCTTTTTCTGCATTTGTAATGCATGAAAAACCTCAGCTGTCACTAGAAAGTAGCAGAAGCTGTTTGAGAGGAAAAGGGCACTTGAAAGATGCCAGGAACTGATAGGCAGAGGTGCAAAGCGACGCTTGTGTTCTCCACTCTGGGTCAGTTCATCTGCCCTCATTTAGGTAGGGGAAAGTTAGATCCCTACTAGCCTCCCTTGGCTAGCCTCCCTTGGCTTCCCTAGGAGGCCTGCAAGAGGCAATAACATTCACTGGCAGTAAAAACAGTAGGTATGTAAGAAGTTCCCCCAGCTGGGGATTCATTTCATACTGGAAGAGGGGTCTAATTGGATCAGATGAATGTGCTATGGAGGAACCCTACACCTCTCGTTCCTTTACTAAGAGAATCTAGAGAGACTATTTCTTTAGGTATGTGAAGTTAAGTGAGCTTTATTATCCCAGTGTGTGACCTTGGGTCTGTGTCTTTGCTCCTTTCACTCTTTGTCCCTATAGAGCAAATGTTCTTCAAGGGAAATCCTGATTTTTTACTGTCTCTTTGTGTAGTATCTTTCAACTTCAGGACTGTTCTCAATCAGGGCTTCAGAAAAGAGCTATGTTATTTTTACTATTGCCATTACTGTTGTTGAAAAGCAAAGGTCTTTAGCAAAATCCTGCTATAATTTGTCAAAAAGTAGTGGTGGCAGGAGAAAATAGGACCCATTCAGCCTGCTCAAGACAGAGCAAGGTAAGATAGAATCTGATGCAGAAGAGGGTGATGTGCTCTACTGTGTCCCTGCTGCGCTGACCCCTTATTCTGCCCACCTCCTTCAGGACTAGAGAGCCTGTTCATTTACTGCCTGCCAAATCAAAACACGGCATGGAAGAGGAGAGTGATGAGAAGTGGTACATATTTACCACTTCTCAAACATGTGATCAGGATGCAGCCAGGGTGTTCATCTACTTAAACATAGACCTAATGGGAAAATGAAAAGATGTAATGTGACTTAGATTTGGTCAAGTTAGATCTCTTCTAAGACAGAAACCGGCAGGTTGTTTTGAAGAAAAAAAGGAATTCTATACATTGTTTTGAAAGAGCCTGGATGCTGTCTAACCACAAAATTAAAGTATGTGTTATTCTGTAGAGAATAGTCTTCTGAGAAGGAACTTAGACAAGATGGTTCTGTGGAAATTAAGAAGATAGGGAAAGCAGTCATTTTCCTACTTACATGTCTCAAAAAAAAGTTAGATGAAATAATTTTAATACCTATAATTGGACAGAAGTATCTTTATCCTTCTGCAACCTTAACTGAAAAATTAGCAGCAGATGAAAGTTCTGCCTCAATTGAAGAGTACAGCTTGTAGCATGGTCTGCTGTGACGTCTTAGTGTTCAGGAAGTAACTGAAGATATTATTGGGAATGAGATTCATGCCGACTGTTCAGCCATCTGAAAGCTGTTTTGTATGAACCAACTGCTTAAATTTCTATTGTCAATGGTAATAAACACTCAGATGGACACATCACCTTCTCTGTGATAAGGTAGCTGGATTTGCCTTTTGGAGAGACCCATTCAAGAAGCCTAAATAGAGATCCCAAGTGACGCCAAATAAATTTAGGTTGAAAAGGACCTCTTGTGGCAATCAAGTCTGACATCCCATTTAGAGCAGGGTTGTCTTCAGTTAGATCAGGCAGCTCAGAGCCTTATCCAATCAAGCTTTTAAAATCTCAAATACTTGACGTTCGACAGCATCTTTGGTTGCTTGTCCCAGTTTGACCAACTTCATTGTGAGAAATGTTTTCTTTTTTCCTTGTTTTCACCTGAAATTGCCCTTGATTCAGTTTGTGACAATTACATCTCATCCTTGCAAGTCTGTAGGTCTCTGAAAAGTCTATTCCCATCTTTTCTATGACTCCATTTAGAAAAATGAATACTGGATTCTTTTCCAGACTAAAATTCCCCAGCTCACTCAGCCTCTACTTGTTCTTCATTCTCCTAACTATTTTGGTGGTCATCACTTCAGTTTATCAGTATCTCTGTTTCACCAGGGGACCCCAAACTGGACATAGCTTACCACATATGATATCACAAGTGTTGAACAAAGGGTGATAATAGTATTTTCAAATCTGATCATGGTGTTCTTGCTAATGCATCTCTGTATGAGGTTAATTTTCATTTCTGCCAGATCTGCTTGAATTCTTGTACACTTAAAGAGGCCATTCTTCTCCTTTAAGGAAATTGTCTATGAGGAACACCAAGTTCTTCTGGGCCTCTTTGTCCTTAAAGGCAGCCTTTGCCCTTTAAGGCAGCCTCTCATGAGGTCTTGCCTACCAGTTCTCTGCACAGATTGAAGTGTGTTCTCCTAAGTTCTGGGTCTTTCTCACCTTCTGTAGTTCTCCTAGGATATTAACCTTTGCCATTCCATGGTCATTATAACTACAATTAACACCACCTATCATTTTCCTGACTCATTTTTCCTTAATTGGGAGTAGCAAAACTTTGTAACCTTATTATCTACCTGAAGCCACAGGTGAAACTACAGCTGCGATACCTGTGGGGAAAAGTGAGTATTAGTTTAATGATATCACAGTCAGTGACTCGAGTGCTGCCTTTGCAGCCTCACCTCCCTGGCTGCAACATCAGAGGATGGTCCAAGAGCAGCTACAGTACTGCAAACTCCAAGAAGCCTTATAGTTCAAAGGTCATAGGAAAAGAAGAGAAAGCTGCCATAAAATGATCTCTTTGAGCAGCCTTCAATAAAGACTATAATTACCTTGTGCTTCTTTCTGCCTGGTGGTGGTGAAAACTGTCCTCTTGTACTGATGCCAACAAGCAATATTCCAGGATGTGCACAGAGGATTACAGAATCACACCCTGGTGAAGAAGCAAGATTAGAAGTATAACTCCTGCTTCCTGCCAAAAGAGTGAAAAAACTTTAATTTGAGGTCTTAGATGAGGACAAAAATCTGTTTTCAGAGACATGTACCTACTCTCATAACTCTTACATGGGAAACTCTGCATGTGCTTCAGCAGAGAATGTCAACCATTATTTTTAAATAAACGCCACAAGAGGTAGGTGGTAGAATCTGAAATAAGGACAAGAGCAGAAAAATGCATTTAATTAAAGAATATACACATGCACATATAAGTTTTCCTCAAGTGAGATAAAGAGTTCTAAACTTCCAGGCATAAGTAAAAAGCTCACATCATTCTTTCTAGCACCTGTTGTCTTCGTGTCTGCACAGTAAAAGATTCATGCCATAAACAGCCATTCACCATTGACAAGTGAAAGGCATTTCTACGTGGGAAGAATCAGTACTAAAGGCCAGCAAACTGCTTCTTGAATTCAAAGACATTTCTAAAGGTTCTGTGTTCTTTCTCCTCTACAATATGCACAAGTATTTGTCTGAAAGAAATTCAAAAGAATGAATGTGAAAGACAGAAAAGAGTGACCTCAGAGAAGTCCGTGTCTTATCACGCTGCACAGAGCTGTATTTCAAACATGTGTGTTTATAAAAAAAAAGCAAAATGGGGAAAAAGAAATAAAAAGGAGTAGAAGGGAAGTATTTATTTGTCTTAATCTCTCTCAGACATATTTCATGTTCTAGGAATAATTTCCCCCATCATTCCTGATTCATGCAACTGCTGTTCTGTTTTTTATTCACTAAAAGGCAAAGGCAAAATGACGCCTGTACTCTATGAAAAAGGTCTAAATGCCAAAAATGTAGAAATGTATCATAGCACACACTGTTCCTAAAAATATTTGCTTCAAGAAATTGTGGAATTTTTTCAATCTCAGTAATTTTTTCTTGGAGCTTGGCTTTAAGAGTTCATGACATTCACAATAGATAGAGCAAGACTGCAGGAGCAGATTTCTCAGGATAAATATACATTTGGTAAACTCCTGTCTAGGCACTTAACACCTGTGAAATCATAACTCTGCGAAAACTAGACAAAATGAGTGCTAATGAATGAAATACTGATGGAGGCAACAGGACATGGTCAGTTTTTACTTATCCTGATTCTATTGTTCAAGATATTTATGAACACGCTAAGTAATACACCTATTAGTCTCCATTAGCAGGTGATGAGAACCCTTAAATACTCCTTTAATGCCTTAATTAACTAAGAGGGTTTACATACTCTTCCTTTCTTTTTCTTCCCTTTTAAGGAAGGACATTTATCTCTGCTTGACATACATTTCTTCTGCAAATTTCCATACCCAACAATTTGCCACTCACAGGTGTAACAGCTTGCTGTGAAATCACACCCGATGGATGATAGATTCCCTGATTTTTTTTTACCACTGGCAGCACTGGCTTGCTATTTTGCACCTACGTGGTGTTGATTCTAGTTCAACCACCTAGGTGTTGCTTCAGAAGTGCCCAAAAAGCAAGGGGTGCCCGTTTCTAGATTAAAGCACCTTTGATGCAGTTTTGTTTTAATGACACATATTTCTAACTGCCCTACTAAATTTGCTTCTACCCAGGATACCAGAGGGCATTCCAGATGCACAAGGCCTGGTTATACTTACCTGCTGCTATAATAAGAAAATAAGTATCACTACTTTTTGTAATTGTTATTGGTTTAGACCAAGTTTTCCCCAATGTAGAGAATAAATAGAGGACTAGCTTCAAAATGCATAGGCACAGCCAGTTGAAGAGGTAAACTCCAATGTCCTTATACATTTTGCCAGACTATTAATGTATCTTATCAAATCTTAGGGCTATAATTTTTGTTTTGTTCAAGTTTTGAAACCTTGAACAAAATCCATGTATCTAATAACTCCATTTATGAATTTGTCCCTGAATCTTTCTACTTTTTAAATCAAAAGTTACTAGCTCTGTTTGGTTCTAATTTTCCTGTGTTTCCTACATTATCTGTTATCATTAGATGTTCTGTTCTAGGAATCTTCTGTTCAATTTGAATTATATTTGAAGAGTCTTCAATTTAATTTCTCATTCTTCATGTCTGGCCCTAAGGCAATCCTTCTCTCTGATTGTTTCAGTGGTTTTAGGTTTAATACAAGCACAGTACTAAATTCCATCAAAATTGAGTTTTACTTAGGTAAAATACTTTCAAAATTGATTTTATGCCTCTTAGAGTTGAGTGTTGGGTTTTTTCAAACTTTGTTGGGAATTTGAACCCTAGCAAAAAATGTAATCCTGGAAGTGTATTTCGTAGACATAAAATGTGTCTGCCTCCTTCTTTATTTAGTTTTTCTGCTTTTATTTCAGCCTCCTAGAAATTGCAGATCCTTTGGGAATTTCAGTTTTGTTTTGCTTATGCCACAGGTTAACTACTTCAGCCCTTTTTTTGTTGGTCTTCAAAATATCGTGTTTATAAGGATTGAGCCATGAGCTCTCACCTGTCAGGTGTTCAGGATGCATGTAAAGATACTACATTTTGCCCATAAAGCAGTAACAGGAAGATCACCAGATCACCAAGTTAAGCTGCTGCATCTAACCTGCCTGATTCTGTCTGTCTCAAGTGAGGGAGTGAAGACAGCAGCTGCTCCCTGGTAAATGGACAGAAAGGGTGGGGAAAGGAGGTTATGAGGCAGCATCTTAGGTTGGGGATGGGTAAGGGTAACCATCAAAGGTTACCAGGACGTGTGGATATGGAAGCAAATGCCTGGCCATGGGTGTTTACAAAGTGCATTTGTGGGTTTTGCCACAAATATCACATTTGTTCCAGGCTGCATTGCAAGTATTTAGCAGGATGGAGAAGAGATCACAAATACCTTTGACTTACAGCATGCAGCCTCAAGTTTGGCAGTGAAGTGTTCCCAGGACTATGCACTGACTTGTGTTTTAATGAGGCACCTAAACATCTTGGGATAAAAACATGATGGGGTGGTGTCCCTCAAATATTTTAATGTTGGAATAGATGGTCCTGCTGCTGTAACACTGCTGTGACATCTGGAGCTCAGGGAGCAAATGGGTACAGGCTGGAGCATGCAAAAAATTTAGACTCGTGCCCTCGGTTCTCCAGCAAATCTTCTTCTGGAGCATCTGTGCTGCAGGCTTGCATTTCTCAAGTGTCCACATTCCTCTAAAGTGAAATGAAATATTAGGAATGCAACTGATACTTTGGAAAGCACTTTCTTCTTATATCTCCTGGTGTACAGTAACAAGGAGATTAACAAAGTTTGTAAGGACATGTGCTCCTATTTCTATCATGTATAAACTACTCAAAGGCCTTTCAGAGGAGTGGCTGGGAAAAGGCTGTGAATTATGTGGTGGATTAATTTCAGGAAACTGTTGTATCCAATTTGAGGTTATTACTAATAGCCTGTTTCATAGTTATTATTTAATTATTGTTGGGTTTTGTTCCTATGCCCAGAGCTTCTTTTCTAAATGTGGATGATTTTGAATTAAATATATTTGAATTTTGCTGCAGAATATATGAGTAGAATACTCCAAAGTTGTATGTTCCAAACACAGCCCTTTTCATAAGAATGTAGTAAATGCAGAGAGGTGAAGATAACAGAAAGATTTCCCTCTCCTTTCTGTATCTCATCCAAAAGACTGATAAAAACAATGCCAGAGTTTGGGAAGCAAAAGTAGATTTTTTTTCCCCAGATTGTCCCATTCCATCCCTCCACCTTCCCCCACTTTGACCACTGAATTCGAAATAGTAAATACCTGCATGAATTTTGTCCTTAAAGTCTGCCTACCAAAACCAGATATCTCCTTTGCCATGGGAGTATGCCTTTCAGTGCAAATCAGGAGCAAGATGGAGGTAGTGCTAGTTAGAGGAAGCCAAAGGCAAAAATTATCCAGTGGTGGCTGGCTGTGCCATGCAGACAGGACCTCAGGCATTGATGGATTTTTAGGTAATACTGTAAATGCACTCAGCATCTGTGTCACATTCTGTTGTTAAAACCTGGTGTTTCTTTTCCAGGTGTCTTGTTTTCGCTGGTAGTCATGATGTATGTCATCTGGGTCCAGGCCATGGCTGATCTGGAAAGCTACACAAACATGAAAAAAATGAGTTGTCCAGACTTTGCTGTTTATGTACGTTATGGCTGGTCGTTTATGTTGGCTCCTATAGGAGTATTTTTTGCTTTATTAGCGGGAATGCTGTTTTTGTTGGTAGGGCGTTCCATTTATTTACACTCAGACTAGTCAGACACCACTGAAGGGAATACAGCAATACTTGTGAAACTTTGTGGCAAATGTAAACTGGAACACAATTTTGTACATTATTATCATTATTACCATTATTACCATTAAATGTGCAGGCAGACTTCTGGAAGTTCTCCTATTACTTGTTTAAGGACACAAAACTCAATCCATGAAGAAACCACCTTTAGTCTCAGCTAGTCATTTTGAATTCTTTAGAAAGTACACATGTGGTTCTTTACATTGTATTATTAGCAGCATTTTTGTAGGTTAACAAACAGAAGAATGCAAAAATTTTCTGCAAGTAAAAGTCCAACATGAAGTGGCTCAAATCAACATTTTATACATTTATCTTTTAGCATTTACACTGTACTTTTGTTTGTAGAGAATTACACAAGGTAGAGGAGAAGGCAAACATTCAAACACAGTAATTCAATCTACCTCCTCTCCTGTTTTCCACTACTTGCCTTAGCTTTAATGGCAGCAAACATGTCTGCACTTTATAAAAATAGAGTGCAGTTGTTCATGCAGCACCCATAGGAAGAGGACAAGAGAGAAGACAATTTACATGAATATGTAAAAGCTTAACTGTTCTACTACCCATTTCTCTTTTCTGTATACATTTGAAAGCTGTATACTTCTGTATTCTGAAATCCATGTGTGTTGCATGATTCTGTAAGCCAAAATGCCGTAGTACAATCATTATGTGAAGTTATGCCAAAATTGTATTTTGAATTATAGCTTTAATATTTTAATTAAGGTTTAACCCTTTAATTTTTCAGTGGAAAAATTGGCTCCTCTAACAAATATTTTCATAGTTGTGTAAAATTTTTTATTAAAAAAGGTTTATTATCAAGACAATATCTAGGACGTAAAAATGTGTGTCTTATGCAGCCTTTATTTTCTCACATATTAAAAGTCTTCATTATAAACCAAATCCAACTTGCCTACTAGGCTTGCTTGGGAAAGCAATGAGCCTAGCTAAGACAGCAGCGGAGATGGATTTGGTTCTGCATTGTAGGAGTGGCTGGTTCTGTGTGTGTGTGCATGCACATCTGTGTGGAAGATGGGGTAAGAATGAGACTGCAGGCATGGTATGGAAAAGATGGGGTTGAGTTTTAACAATGGGGAAACTTTGTCTGGCATTGGGCCTAAACAGAAATTAAATCCATCTGAGAGTGTGCTGGTTTTCAGTTTGTAACTCAATGCAGAATAGTTTGGGGCTGATGGGGAAAAGTAAAGGCTGCATGTCGGTTTGTTCTTGTTCATAATGCTTAATTCCACAGCTGTTATGAATACTGAAAGCATTGCTAAAAGGCAGGAAAGGAATGCCCACACTGAAGATGTGGTGGGCCAGATTGGATGTTACTTCCATTTTGGGAGCTTTTGTGATTGGAAGCTTTCCAGCCTTTCTTGCTACTTATTTATTTTTCCCTCATCAAGATTAGTGTTATACATTATAGAACAGGAAGACAACAAGAGTGGGAGGTAGGGGAGCTGGGACTGTGAGGTTTAGAATAATTTCCAATTCACAAAAATGTTTTTATTGGCAAATAACATGGTGTTTTTAATTACTGTGTCACAGAGTATGATGGGTGAATTTTAACCAAATATTCGTAAGCATATATGTGAACCCCACATAAATGATAGCCATCCGGAGAACATTAGGGTTACACGATAATGCTGTTGGTTAGTCAGGAAATGCTGAAATTAACCCTGCTCGTTGTGCACATGGTATTATATTCCTGCCCTTAATCACACAGTCACATACTGATTCTCAAATTATACACTCTGTTGGTATTTGCCCTCCTTACAGTCTAGGATACTCACTGGTAATTGTAAAAGTAAACTCAATAATCAAGAATTAGTGACTAGGTACCCCTCCAAAACCCTGTCTGCTTCTCTGCAGGGGAGAGTCCTTCTACACAAGACCTTAGAGGGGCAATATGCTTGAGCCACTTTCTTGCAGTTTTTGGAAGCTGGAGGAATTGAGAGGTGCCTCAGAGCTGGACATCTTCCAGCAAAGCCAACCATGTGTGCAGCAGCAACTAATAAACTCTGCAAGGAATGAGCCAAAGGCTCCCGTGGTGCCCTTAATTCAGCCCATGTGCATCTTCAGAACTCTCTCCATTGTGCAGCTAAATTAGTTACACTTTCGTGTGCAAAGTGTCCTCTTTCGGAGGCAACCCTTTGGGTCAGACTTTGGATGTAATGACCGTTGAAGATCCAAGGTGTTTCTGAGGATTCCCTTAGAAATGTCTGGAAGCCTTTCCAACACCAATAGAAATTGCTTGAGTCCTCATTAATTTTTCACTCAAACTCATACTTTGGCAGCAGTCTGTAGCTCTATCAATTTGCTTTTACTGGATTCCATCTTAATGGAAGAACTGAAAGTCAGGTTCCTTCTAAAATGGTGGAGTTTGTTTGCTCCCTCCAAAAAATGTATGTAGGTAAGCCTGTGATATGTAAAAAGTAGTTGCTGCAGACCAAGGAATGGCGTTGATGGTGGTGGGGAGGCATTTCTGGATTGATATTGCCGAAAAGCACAGTTTCACTCTTGTTCTTCAGATTTCATTAAAGAGCTATGTGCAGGGGAATGGGTTTGTAAGAACTTGGGGAAGACAGGCCAGCTAAGAGGACTTGCTCTGTGGCATTCTTCCAGATATGCTTTTGTCTAGAAAATCCTTGGCAGCGATGCAGGGATTTTCATGAGAGCTGAGTAAAATATTGTAAAGGGGATTAAATACTCTAATCAAAATATTCTGTGAAATTGGTCAAAGAACTGTGTACCTCAAAAATCCATAGGAGTTTGGTTGGTTTCTTTTTTTTCCTTAATAATTTCCTCCCTGGCTTAATAGCCTGTGGTCACATTGAAAGAAAAGAAATTTATTTTTTTAAGACATATTTGGAAGAGTGATGGCAAAAGGAAGAAGAGTAAATAAGAAGCATTTACTGATTACTTTCAATCTGTAAATCAGCCATTTGTCCAGTGCAAATGTGTCAACTGCCCACAAAGCTGACTGTGGGACCGTGACTGCCCACAAAGGAGGCAGTGTGAAAATGAGGAGAAGGAAATGAGAAAGGATGGAGAAAAAGACAGGTGAGTGCCCCTCTGTGATGCCGTCTGCCAGCCCTCTGTGCAGCTGCTGTTGATCCCTGGGGGATGCACCGATGCAATGTGGCAAAGGCAGCTGTGGACAAGACCGGTCAGAAAAGGATTTGTACCAGTTCATCCTTTTTACTCATTTGGATGGCTGCTGTGGGTTTCACTGGAGCTGATCTTCATGAAATTTGTGGCTCTTTATTGGCATTTACATTAAAGCCGTAAAGCAGTGTTCTCCTTTGAGGAAATGCAAAATAAAATAAAAAAAAAGCCTGCTTTATTTCTCCACAGGGTGCCTACCTGCTGCAGCTGAGACTGTACTCTGTAGTGTGCTAGTAAACTGCTAGTAGGACAATTGTAAGTAGTGTCTATTGCTGTTTCCATTCTTGCAAAATCCTGGCTGCGGAGTATGTTGTGCTTATTATCTTTTAAGAAGTCATATTGAACATCTTAAATGAGCTGTTTACCTTCTGATGCAGCATCTGGCTCTCCTCTGGCTCTCCTGTTCCTGTTTGTCCTTTTGGCAGTGTGATTCCCAGGCAGTGAGGACTAGATAAAGTATGTTCACATGAAATTCTGCTGTGTTAACTTACAGTGAGTCTGAACCGATGCAGCTGAAGTCAGTGGAGACACTGAAATTGAAAACAGAAGTCAGTCATCTATAATCAAAAGTGACAGAAGGGATGGAGAATCGCAAGTATTTACAGCACCACTTTTCCCTCTGTGTCACTCACACACCAGTGTAAGACCAATACTGGTCTGTCTTTCCAGTCCTTATGTGCCTTATCTACCCAGGAGACATGATTACAATAGTGGTCAGGAGAGCCATTTGACTTGAAGGTAAGAAGGAATGGATGGCTGGCAGCAGCTCCTATATTGGACAACTCCACACTGCACCTGATTTTCCCCTATGTCCCGAAGAACCCAGAAGGGCCTCATGGAGTGCTGCAAGGCTACACATTTTGCTGTGAGGAGAAGGAGAGGGCTTGGAGTACAAATTGCCCTATGTTACTTGCTGTAGATCTGTTCCTTATCTGTTCCTAAAATCTGGCAAGGATGCATTTGGTACAAGCTAGAGAGGTGGGGGGCTGGTAGCAGGGTAGCGGGGGGTGGGAGGTGGAGAGCAGGGCTCTGCACAGGGAAGGTGCCTTTCACACTGAGAGGCAGCCACTCTGTACTAGGTTAAAACAAGGGAACAGTGTCGGTGGTGTTACTTCACATTTGTCACACTGTTACTCCCCACCTTGTACCCTAGTACCTTCGGAGATGTTTTCTGAAATGACCTGGACATGGTTCAGATTTTAAACCAGTTAAGAGAAAGAGCCTAAATTAATGCATCTTTGAGTTGGAAACACATTTAAAACAGAGAGAAACCCAGAAGGATAATGAAAAACGTTCCCCCCTCCTCTTCTATACCACATCAGATTGACTAATCCTCTGTTATGTGGCTTTACTTTGAAACAGATCATTCTCATTGCAACACGTTTAATGCTGCCAGCCACCACATGGTTATTTGGCAGCTATTTAAAGCTCAGATCATATTACTCTGTCGCAGTGCTAGGCACCCATGTTCCAACTGGTATACAACTGATCTAAAGAGAAATCAGCTTCAGGTTTTGTTCTCTGAAATTAAATGTGACGGCATGATCTCTATGATCCTTTTCCCCCCCTTTTCTCTCTCTCTCTCTTTTTTTTTTTTCCGTGTATGCATTATTACTTTTTGGAACAGCATTTTGCTAGCACCACAGGGGAAATTCAGTTAGGTTGTCAGCCTGATATAGTGTATTATCAGACACGTTAGCTTTTCCTCCCTCTTACATTTGCTTAAGAGCTTATAAACCACAGAGAATAAAAAGTGCTAAATAGAATGAAATGACCTGTCAAGGGTAGATATAGTATTTGTGAATGACTTAAAAAAATTCCAGCAGCTTCAAGCACTCCAGTCTCACTGACTGTCTGTGTTATCTTGAAATTTGGCCTCTTTTTTCTTCCAAGTAAAGCTCTTCGATGGCCATTGATGATTCTGTCTTGAAAAGGACTAATTTTGTCTTCCCATTTCAGTCTAGGGTGAGATTTTGTAGCAGGAGAGGATATCTTTATGAGATTTGAAATAGATTTGAAATCCACTCTTAATATTATAAGACTAATCTTGAATTTTACAAAACATTGAACAAAGTCAAGAAAAGCTATTCCCAAGAAGAATTAACCAATAAATACAATGTATTTAGCAGGGGATTCAGTTATTCTATTAATGGAGAATAGGAGAATTTTCCATGGAAAATAAAGTGACTGATCCCATGCCCAGGTCATTGTTAACTGTGATAGATGTATTAAATTCAGGAGCTGGAGTGATCAGCTTGCATTTAACCTCTCTCAGGATATATGGGATAGTGCTTTCAGAGAAGCTCCAGTGAGTCTTGATTAGGAAACTGAAGTTTTTTATGTAATCCTTCTTTTACTCCTGTTTTTTTAAGTCCTGCTCATTTGTATGTCATCATCCTTCCCCCTCCTCTACTCTGCCC
>VZRR01011969.1:1732598-1815841 GCA_013398015.1 Oreocharis arfaki
CCCCCCCCCCCCTCTCCCCCCCCCCCCCCCCCCAAATTACGAAAAAACCTTCTCAGGGTTCAACTCTTTGCCCTGAACTTTAAATAACAAGTTGCTAGTCAAAGCAATATGTACAGCATATTCCTGTATGTTCAGGGACTAGTGCTAAGTAGCTCGGTTCTTTGGCATGTACATCACATCATCCAGTACAAGAGCACCCTTTCAGCCTTGCCTGGGAAGCAGGCTTTAGGGAGGGAAGTATTAAGCTTCCCTTGAAGCACCACATGCTTCGAGGCAGTGGTGTGCTGCGCCATGCACACAACAGTCCTGCACGTGCCTGTTGCTGAGATGAGCCTGAACAGCTTTGTGAGCTGCTCCAGGACCCACACCGGGTCCAGACGTGGGACAGCTTAGAATGCAGTCTCCAAGACATGTCTGTGTAGCAGTGCATGAGGACAACTAGCTTGAAAAAGTACTGTACTCTGCCAGCTAATGGTGACTGTGCCTGTGGTGTGCAAGACAAAGAGTGGGCCAAAGAGAGAGCAGGAACAATAACCTGGATCATGCTCTCTGCCTTCCCCACAGAAACAAGGCCCAGTGTACCAGTGCTGTGGTCCTATCACTGTAGCTCCAAATGCCTGTTATGTTTCTGAAGTTTCACAATACACCATTAATTTGTGGGTTTCCCTAGTGCTAGTTGTGCCTGAGGAAATGGGACTGGTGGGATTCAGGACAGAATGTGGTAGGTGTAGGTTGTAGCTCTTTAGCTGGTTTGATACAGTACTATTGAAAAGCCGTGCAGAGCTTCATATTTCCTTGGAGGATTTTTCTGGCTACTCTCTGCACCTACAGAGAATGTAATCCATGGGAGGCAATTGCTTCTAGTATCTATCAGAAAATAAAAGTTCCAGCCTGATTAAAAAAAAAAAAAATTGCTAACTCCTATCAGCTTAGTTTTTCTAGCCGTAAGGAAAACCTAGGAGTATCTTATTGTACAAACAGTATTATAGAAATTTGTCACAAGGCAGTGACATACACACTCAAAGACAGGAGGGTGACAGTTGGTTCTATTACGTAAGACCCTCTTATAAGTCTAACCTGCGATTCACCCAGTGAATATTTGGATAACCTTTCTGCAGTAAGAAGCATTACTTGTAATTCAGATGTATGGGAATATTAAGTAATTATATTCCAATTATGAGTTGCTATAAAAAAACATGTCTGACATTTTTTCTCTGCAGAAAAGAACCCAAAGAAATTCTATGCATATTTCAATGGCAGTGAAATACTCTTCTGATTGCCCTTGGTAATCTGTGTCCATATCTCCACTGCTCCAGTGAAATGAACACATCCATTGAAGACTCTGCATGAATCAGCTACAGGCTCTTCAATTTAATCGAGAGCTTCTGCACTCAGAGGGGGAAGAAATTCGTGAACTAGAAGTCCAAAGTAGAAGTCCCAATTAGAAGCTAAGGTGCTATGTCTTGGTATCTGAAACTCCTTGATCAGCCCTTTGCTTGGATTATTTGGTCAGATCCTTATTCCAGGACAAACAAACTGCCCCTTCAGTTGTTGCCTGTATGCCTACATGCATGAATAGCAGTAGATACAAGAATTGTCTAAAAACTTCTCTATTGCAGAAAAAAGATAGGGCTTTGAGAGAGCGATTTAACAAAAAAATATTTGGCCCACACCAGCTTTTCAGTACACCTGGATCTTGCCAATGAAGAATGGCAAAGGTGTGGCTGTTAAGTTTGGAAACACTTGTACTACTACATCAGCTTCTGAACTACTCCGGCGTTAAGATAATGATTGGTAAAACCAAACTCTGCTCTCATGAGACTCAGACACCCGCCAATTTCTTCTCCTGTGAAAGGGAGAATCTGCATCGTGTTTGCTGAGATTTGTATTTGTTTTTTATCTGAGAGGGAACATGGGTGACACTCACGTCCGCCCCTGTGCAACGTGCTGCAGACAGGACGGAAATCCCCTCGGCCGGGAGGTGCTTACTCTCACTCGGCCACTGATAACGGTGCGCGGGGGAAAGAGGGCGGCCAGATTTTTGGCGAGAGGATGTGTGGGCCAGGGGCGTGCTGCTGTGTGCCCCACGGGGCTGGCCGCGCCGGGGCAAAGCCGCGAGGTTCCCGGCAGAGCCGCGGGCAGCGGGGCCGGGGCGCGGGCTCCGGGAGCGGTGCGGAGCGGGGGCTGCAAGGCGTCCGGCGGCCACCGGGGGGCTTCATTTCCCCTCGAAAGGAGCTCTGCCGGGAGCCGCTTCCCGGGAAAGCGGCTTGTTAGCGCTAATGAGAGCCCGGCTGTTCTGCTCCCGCGGCTCAGCATTTACTGTGAGCTCAGGGCTTAGCCATTTAAAGGTATCTCGGCCTCCCTGCTTATTTTGAGGCTCACACGTCTGTCAGCCTTCACCGAGTAGAGGCTAATACACATAAGCGCGTTTTACCCTTTGCGGGAGCCTTAATAACAACCAAGGTCATTAGTGGGGCAGGACAGCCCCAAATGCTGGGCTAAACGCTCTTCCCAGCCTGCCAGGCTCCTGTGGCTGCGGTGCTGCTCTACTTTTTGCGGTAAATGGGTGCTTCAATAAATTCCTTGCTTTAATAATTATCCATGAGAGTAATACATATTAATAACTGTAATGCATTGGGGTTTTTTAAAAACACTTATATTCATTCATAAGATTTCAAAGTGCTTTATAAATGAGGTCAGTGAAATTAACCCTATTGAACCACGGCTGTGAAGAAATTCCAGATGTGCCCATAGCTGATGCTGTCACTGTGCATCAGCCGGACAAATGGTCCTGTTTCTAGCACCTTTAATCCAATCTGGAATCAAAACCAAGACAGCGGAAAGCCTCCATATTAGATAAGGTTTTTGGTCACAGAGGCTGCTGTTGCCTTGAAGGGAGGAAGGAAATAGCCTGGAAGAATTTGGAAACTGCCCCGCTGTGCTTAAAGTGGTTGGGGATCACTGAAGAACTGAAATGAGGAGAAGCAGCAGTTGGCAGAAACTGGAAGAGGTAGCAGTGAGGAGAGTGAAGTTTCTTAAGTAACATGTAGCTTAGAGAGCTGTCACAGTTTTTGAGAGAGACTTCTGCCCTTCCTTCGAGAAAAATATTCCCAGTGATCTGAAAGAGTGAGGGGGCTAAAGCCCTAAAAGGAGGCCTCCAATTTTAGAAATGTCTCTCCTCACCATAATCCCTCCACTTTTATAGTATTTTCTACGTATGACATTATACGAACTGCGTAACTGACAAATCCTTCATTTGCACTAGATTTAAGTGGCTTCCCTCCCATCACTCCTCACGGTTAAAAATACATTACAGAAATTACTATCCTGCCTAGGAAAATGTGTGATGACTCTGGTGTCTGTCGTTTATTTCTAAAACATTTTGGCACTTTTCCTCCTGAGTTGTCTTTTCCCTTCAGCTTCGAGAGGGGGAAAGGAAAGTGCAGGGTTAGGGCAGCATTTTTCCATTTCCCTGGTTATTGCATGCATGCATTGCAGCCCACATGCCAGGCATGACAGAATCTAAATGCTGGGCAGGAACAGTGAAATCCTCAGGAGGAAAGGAGAATAGAAAGCACAGAGAAGCCACAGTTTGGGCTGCCATCACAATGACCGTATCGAATCAGACCAAGGGTACTGGCCCAGGATCTTTTCTTCCTACACTGCCCAATATTTACAGAAAGACTGTCAGCAAACAGCAAGTGGAGCATGACCTTTCCTTTCATATGACCTTTCAGCTACTGCAAAGGGGAAAAATTCAACCCTGCTTTCACCTACTTGCTACATGGGCTGAATTTGGCCCTCTGCATGCAAACAGCCCTCTGATGCTCATCACTCCTTTCTCCTGCAGGCCTACAGCTGATGCTCCAGTGTCTTGTCTCAGGGGCTGCTTGTGTGGGGTGTTTCTGAGCATTAATCATGCTGCAGACATCCGTTTTCCCTCTGATAAGAGCCTGGCTCAATCTGTAAGGAAAGGAGGGGAATCAATCTGCCTGATTGCTGTAGACCCTTCATTTTGCACTGCTCAGCCCCTTGCCAAGCAGAGCAGCAGGGGAGTCTCCGCTCAGTTGCTCCCAGCAGGTGTCACTATGGAATGGGAAAATGCAATTCCAGGGCTGGGAAAGAAGTCTGGCTGCAGGCAGAGCATCCTCTGACACCGCTGCCGAGGTAGCATGCCACTGTGTCCCGGAAACTTTCATAATTAGATCTGAAGCAGACGCGCTGCCACCCTCTGCTTTCCCTCCTTTTTCCGCCTTCATTGCAGCAACCATAATAGCGGGTCAGAGGAGATTTGGATTTTTTTAAAGCATTGCTTAACCATGGATGCAGAGACCCATCTTCATGGATCACTACCCTGTGTAGTAAGACAGCACAATAATGTGTAAAGTTTCCAGAACTGTTGGTAATTACTGATAAGCCCAGTTCAGCTCTCAGTTACATACAAAGCTGGGTAAACAATGGGAGGAAAAAATTAATTAGAGCCCATGTTTGCTAAAGCTAGCTAGTGATTCCATCTGATCACGTTCCTGCTCCTTTTATTCCCTTTGCACAAACATTTGGGTGGTCAGGTTTTTCTGGCACCTAGGTGCACAGGGGGAGCTTTTGTCTGTGCAAATAAAATGTCTCTCTTAGGGCATGGACCCTTCTGGCAAGTGCTTGCCCATGCTCTGCCCTTGTGTTTGCAGCTGGGAAGGTGTTTGGAGGCCTGGGAAGGTAGAAGTCAAATGGTCACCTCTCCCAGGCCATAGTGGGAGTCCATACATCAGCAGAAGCAATGGGGGAAGAGAGAAGAGAGGAAAAGAATGAATGGGAGACAGTGGGAAGGACACTCATCTAGGACACTCATCTGGAGATATTTCACACGTGTCTTGACCCCAGACTACCTCTGTACAGTATGTCTTCTGTGACAGCAAATACAGAGCATGTGAAGAGGCAGAGGGGAATTTGCCATCTCAAAAAAAGCTCCCCTTAGGCATGCTCTGAACACACTGGTGACATGAACATTGGGCCTGGCTTGGATTGCCTCATTTGCTGAGAAAACTGAGGTGGAACCAGTTCTTTAGAGTTTTATTCCAGTGGGAAGGCTCAATAAGTGCTATGCAGCAGCTTGAACACTGCATGGGCCCTTAGTCCCCCCCCAGCTCCTCATGAGGGACTCAGACAACTTCTGTGTGTTCAGGGGCACTGAGAGTGTCAGAAGATGTGGCCAGGGCTCTAAAAGCCGTGTTGTCCTTTATGACTTGTTGAACCCCCTTGCTATAGTAGGTCTGACTTATTAACATTAAAGCAAGACCAGTCTTGAGAAGGTAATCAAAGCAAATGACCTCCAAATGTCCCTTCCAGGTAAAATAACTCCATGATTCTATTAATGTGGGGCCATATTTACTTATCCACGTCCTTAAACAGTGCTCTTATTTTTCCTTCATGCCCTTTACCAGTTTTATGCAGTAGCAATGCCTATACTCCTGCTCTGCCATTCTCAGGGACCAGGAATGTGATCAGGATGAATGTGACATTTCTTCAACTGATTATAAATATTGTGTACATCTTTCCCTCTTCTGCATCCTCAGAGAAACTCAGATAACTCTGTAGGTGAGGACCATGTTTGGTCAAGGGTAAACAGAGAAAGGATTTGAGTGTCTTCAACATCATCTCCTTACATCTCCATTCCCTGAAGTGCTCCCTCGGAGTTGGTGTATCAGTGATTTCTTCAGATTCATCTCCAAAGTGCAGCAACCAGGCCAGGCAATTATGGGTATGGCTTGATGTTTTGCTGTCAATGAACAGTTTGGTGAGACCTGGCATCTGCTTAGCCTCATAATGTGTTTCTCCGCTTGTGAAGAAGTGCTTGGCAGATGGATCCATAAAATCCTACACTTAAGTGCACCCCTTTTATTGCTCTTGTTCATGCCCTGGTGTGCAAAGCTGTGTTTTATGGGGTGTTGGGAAAGGCTCAGATCAAAGCTAATGTGATTTACCCATGATACCTGCATCAAGAAGAGGAGTTCAAAAGATAGGAAATCATCTATGAAGACAATCAGACTTCACATACCTTTTCCTGTACTTTAAGTAGAGTTGGGACACCATAAAAAAAAGGGTTCTGGGCAGAGGCCTAATATCAGTCCCTCCTTTTCCCACTAGCTCGTTGGACAAGGACCCCATCTAACTTAGCGTGCAGGGTTTCCCCTTGGCCTCCAACCACAAGTATCTGCCCTGGCAGTGTGCTTCCAAAACAAACTCTGTGTGTGAACGTAAATAAATTCTTCCCTCTCCGTATTTGAGCTACTTTCAGGAAAAAAAAATATCCCTATGTTCTAATTTTTGTTTATTCTGAATACAGTTGCTAGATGTAAGCCATTCTAATTAAACTGCAAACTTCTTTTGTAGAGAGCTCAGATGTTGAAGAAATCTATGTCAACCTTTACATAAGTCTGTATCATTTGTATTCGTCTTTTTAAATTCCACTGGCATAGAAGAGTAGCAAAACCCACCACCAAACTCCAAAACAAGGCCCCCAGATCTGCTTGCTGTTGCACTTTGGCTGTCCCAGGGGTCTTCGTGGAGTTTACAAAACCGGGGGCAGAGCCTGGCGCAGGGTGTCAGCTGGCAAATGTGGGTGGTACTTGGGTGTCAGATAAAGATTCATTTAGAAATGCAGCCGAGGAGAAGGAAGCCTCCTTCTGTACCCAGCACAGCCCCTGCAAATCAGGTGTCAAATTTGATATCATGTAGTGGGCAAGTGCTTGGCAAGTTGTTCCTCATGCATAGGTTACAGAGGTGGTGCTACCTTAACACACACCTTTGTACTGGGTGTCCGGCAGAAGACCCCGAGACGCTCTGCTCGCTGTGCGGCACAGCCTGGGCCATCAGCCAGCCGAGCTGCGTGCACTTGCTCATACTCAATTAGCAGGTTCAGGCTGTGTATGCAATCCACACTGACTGCAGTGCCAAGGCACCAGTTGCCCTCAGCAGCTAATAATAGAGAACTGCAAAGTACAGTTAATTAAGTAGGTACAATTTATTCCATAGGATGTTCCCTACATACGAAATGGTGTGTGGCTTTCTGCTAGCGATGTAGGTTGTTGCTCCCAGAGGTGTCCCTTTTGGTCCTGGTGTCGGGTGCTGATTCTTTCTCTCTGCTCTGTGCGAGACTGTGGCCTGCATCCGGGGTTAAGGAGGCCGTGACTAACACCAAAAATGTAAAGTCTTCTTTTGAGCTAAACTCTTGGTTAGTCTTGGAGTCTGGACTTTGGCTGGTTTTTCTTTGGCCATCTTTGACATCTTTTGCCTTCTAAGCTAGGATCCCAAAGATCTGAATAACAGTTCTCTGCTGTTGGAAGACAAGCTAGTGTCAGGATTTCTGTGAAAGCTTCCTGCTGATTGCTCACTGTCGTCCCCACCAGTGTATTTTCAGTGCACTGAAACAGCACACAGCAGCCTAATGCAGAGATTCTTGGTTGGTTTCAGATATTCACAGCTATGACTTGTATGTCCAGAGGATATATGGGAAACACTTTAAAAATAGAAAGCTTCTTGTTTTATAAGCTTCCCTTTCAGAGAAAAACATGTTTTTCAGATGGTGCATCAGGTTTGAAGAAAGATTTGTTACAACTGCACTGTTACTTTGGGGTGAAGAGAGATGCACCGGTGCTTTATAAAGATGCTAAAAATCATTAGAGAAAAACCAAAATCAAAACAACACAGGAGTAATTTATGAATGATTGATAGTCATGTGGGGGCTAGTGTATGAACAAACCTTGCTTTCTCCTCTGTCTCTGCTTGCTGCAGTAAGTGTTTGGCAGCATCTGCCATTTGTCTGGGTCAAGGGGAAATATCCATTTGGTTTTGAAGAGGAATCAAACATTTTTACAGTGCCTCTCATCTTAGTTAAAATGTTATTCTTAGGTTGCAAAGAAACCTTTACTGCCACACTGTAAACGAGGTTTAAGTTCACTGATATAAACTCAGACTGGTTTAGGCAGAGACCAGAAAACACTAGTACACGTTTCTTTTAGAAAGAAGGAAAATAAAAAATCAACTAACAAACCAAACAACAAAAAATCTGGGAAAGATAGTGAAAGATAATGATATATTTGAATGATCTGGTAGTTATATCTACACCAAGAACCACTCATTCATTACTCTATTCTTGCTTTGCCAGCATTGGTGAGCAGGTAGAAACGAAACTCTTCCAACCTTCTCAGTTGTTTGCTGCTTCTCACCTGCTTTCCAGTTTGGAAATCAAACACTCAGCTCTTCCTCTGCTATGGACATTTGAAAACTTTCTGTTGTGTTCCCTTCCTTGGGTTGGCTTCCAGTTCAAATGGCAGCGGACAGGCCAGATAGGAAAGGTTAAAGGGTTAATTTGTAAAACTGAATTATTAATTTCAGGAGAAAATAGAAGATCATGAATCCTATGCACCAGGGATGTCACTTGCAGTGGAAAGTGCATCCAGAGGCTAGCGAGAACTGATGGAGACGTGAAGGACACAGCCTTGTGCTGCTTATGTACCACTGGTATGGGAATAATTGCCCTACACACATATCTCAGATGTCAGGAAGGCAAAATGTCTGACTGCAGCAGCCTATGGTTTGACTTAGAACAAAACACAACAAAGCTAGGCGGGAAAAGAGCAAGAATTAGGAGAGCAGCAATAAGATCACACAGTAAGTAACTGCCTACATGCACAATTAGACGGTTCCAAGCCATTTTAAAGAGGAGTTGTGTGAATAATTGATTTTTCAGTTCAGTGGTCAAACTGAAGAAAAAAACCATTCATTTTGGATTGACCTGAAGCATAAAATTTTATTGGCTTTCTCGGAAAAATTTAAAAAAAAAGTTAGGGAAAATGATTTGGAGTTGAAGTCAAAGTTAATGATTCATTTATTTGGAGGAATTGAAATGCTTGTTAAGTGCATTTTACATTTAGAGAAGTTTAGAAATAACTTTTGAACAAAAAAGTTATTATTTTTTTAAATATGTGAAAAATATTTTGAAAAAATGAAAATAATTTATCTTTTTTTTTAAAAATAATGGTCCTTTTCAGTCAAAATTATTAGCCAAATCAAAACAATTTAAGGAAGAATTTTGTCCTGACCTGTTTGCCTAGTACCTAACAACACTGCTTCCCTCTGTCCTTCCACCTTTCTTTCACAGGACAGTGCATTTGCTGGAAAATAGGTTGTAAACAAATTCTGAGGGAATCGATGGCTTGATTTTCAAATGAGGATTTTTAACTCACTTTCGTTGGACATCAACAACATAATTCTTAATCTACTCCTCTATTATGAAGCTAAGATTGCAGAAAAAATATTGAAGTGAAGAAAAAATTTAGTTTTTCATTTTTAAGTAATACATAAATAATGTAAATAAGGCTTGATAAATGAAGAAAGTTTTACTTAAGCAGTTCATAAAACCCACTACCGGCAAAACTACCCACCACCAGTCCTGAGAAAAAAATAAGAATAAAATAGCCTATGGTGTCAGAGTATTCAGATAAGCATCATGAGTTTTCCCTGCAGTTCCAAATTCATCATTCCTGTGGCAAGCTGGTGGTTACCCAAGGTGCAGAGGGAGGTTTGGGGGTCCCGTGTGGAGCTGAGGGTGGGCGAGATCATTGTCTGGTCACACTGACTGCCCAGGTGTCAGCTCCCAAGGCTGGATCTCTCTTTTTCACTCTCTAAGGAAAAGCTGGTGTGCCTCCTGTGGGCTGTGCTTTCAAGCTTGCTCTTCTTCCTGCAACAGTTCAAAGATCAAAGAAGGATCAGAGGCTGTTTCCCAGGAACCAAAAGACACCCATCACACAGACTCTGTGGGAAATGCCTGGCAAAGGATCAGAATTTAGTGATCATTTTGTTTGGTAGCCAGTTCCTCGGTGTCCCTTAATATTCATTATATTGAAAATATTTTCTCTCTTATAAACACCATTTTCTCTTTATTGGTTCTCTCTCTTAAGTGTGCTTTATTTCTGCACATTATAATTTATATACACATAAAAGTTCCTGAATGGATCACTTCTTACATCAGCTGAGTAACTTTGAGCAAGAAAAGGAAAGAAGTTGTCTGACATGACCACCCTTCCCACATCCACCTCTCAGAATCACCGACCAGGTGTGTTTGGTGCACAGGGCCTCTGTCTGGGTCGGGGGGGTGAGATCTTTGCTCACAGGGGACTGTATCGACCTCTCCTCACATGGGCTCAGCAGAAGAGCACAGGCAGGTTATTTATGGCTCTGAAGCCTAAGCAGCTCCTGGAAATGAAGGCACCTTGATCTAGTTAGGTTACGGAAAATAATGGGCACTATACATGTGCTTTGATTCATTTGCTTTCCTTTTGATTTGTCTGAAAGCCTCTCATTCTCTGTCTTTCTTCTCCCTACTGTCATTTTCCTTTTTTCTCTTCCCATTCCTACTCTGACTTAAAGAGTTTGTGAAGGTGATCCAGGCCCCAGCACAGCCATTGATCTTAAGGGGATCAGGTTTCTGCCTGTATCATTCTGTCCTTTGGGTGTTGCTGAAGCAATCAGACAAGCAATTTATTTTATATTAAAAGTTTATTAGGGACAACCAGTCTTGCTTTTTGTTATGTGTTTCTATATTTTTTTCTCCAGAAAAAAATGGAAAGAGGCAGTCACACCAAGATGGATTCATAAAACAAGTAATAATGATAAAAATAACATTCTCATTGTCATTAATGACCACACTGATATTCCTTTTAAGGCAATAGATCACCTTATCATGACTTCTGTGTCTCTCTGTGCAAAAGGGAAAAAAACAACCAGCTTCTCATAGTGTATAAAGAAATTGAAACCTGTTTATTTATGACTGGATAAGAATGAGCTGCCTCATTAATGTGGTATAAAATGGGTATAATTCAGCATTCTGTACAATCCTCCATGACGTGTTGACAGGTGCTGTCATGCACTATCACTTTTAGGTTATTGCACTCTAATAGACTACAATTATAGCTCATTTAATATGATATGACAGTGGGGAAGCACGTGCGAGGTTACAAGCAGTTACACTTACAAAACAAGCTGGTGGCAATGTATACAGCTACAGGTAAATATTGCAGGGGGCAAATCCCCTTTCTGCTGTCACGGAGCCCAACTGTCTGCGGCTACAGGTCTTATGCATATAGTTCCTGCAACGAAACATTTGTGCCTCGTGTTTTCTCTTATTTTCCCCACAAATGCCAATATTACCGCTTTCAGTTGTGCCTCCTAATGTTGCTCCAACAGTCGAAACCACAGCAGGGGGTGGAGTAGACTTGAAGAAAAGCCGAAGCTGTAAGTAGCACAAGATTTATAACAGTTGGCAGCCCAACATCTCATCTCATACAAACAACTCGGTTTCCTTTTGGCGGCCTGCTGTGCCACTAACAAGGCAGGCTACAAAATTCACCCACTGGGTGATGGGGAAAAGGCAGCACGAAGCACACACCAGCATCATTTTCATATGGTAGGAGAGCAGCAAAAAAGTTGGGCCCTGTGCATTGATTTCATTCATTAGAGGGGAAAACTGCAGAACTGGATAGAAATGCTGGATAGAAATATTTTAAACTAGTTAAAAACAAAAGTCCCCTCAGGGGACTTAAAGATTTCTCAACAACATTTGCAACCCGAGCGTTGTAGGGTTTCGCCAGGGCAAGTTTTGCACTGTGGCCATGTAGGTGGTATTATAAGCCAAAAAGACGCCAGCCAGTCTGTGTTTTTGTCTAAGCCATGTACAGAAGTGAGTGATTTTGCTACTTTCTTGCCTAAAATGTGTTTCAGATATTGTTTTAAATGCTGAGGTCGTAGCTATTCTTGCACACTGAGCAACTGTATGATATGTTCCTTCTGGGAGTGGCCACACACTTAAATTCAAGGGTTTAAATATAAAAACTTCGACGCTGACTCTGTGCAATATTTTCAGAAAGCCAGCTTCCTGGCCCATGCAGCCGTGGTGCCTCGACAGCTGGGTCACGCCATATGGGTCAGGATGCTGCCTCTCCGTTTCACGCACCCGCGGAGCCGGAGTAACACTCCTCAACCGGTTTGTAATGAAATATCTCCTTTGCATTACAAAGAATGTGCTTGTTCGCTGAGACTCTTTCCCCATCAGCAGCAATCATATGCTTGGCATACCTCCTGGAAGAGCACACACGCAGCCTCCTCTGCTCCTCTTCTGCAGCACGGAAGGCTCAGCCTTGTGAGCCGTTGCCTTCCTCCCTCCCTTCCTGGCTAGCCCCACGTCTCCTCCAGAATTCATTTTTCCTTGCCATTCCTTACACATTTCCAAATCTCTATCTCCCACCATGTTCTCTGTGTATCTTCTTTGGCTCCTGCCACGGGCTCAGTGAAGGAAAAGGGCGGTAACTCTCAGGTCAGGTCCATGATGGGGCTACTGTTTCTCTGCCAGCAGTTAATGATTCTCAGCCAGCCCTGTGTGCCTGATAAAGTGGGCCTTTCTGACCATTGCTACTTTTCAGAGGAGATGTCTGTGCACACTTCAGCTTGATCATCCCAGCTGGTTGCTATGTCCTGTGGACTTGCCCAAAGGATGCACATTGGAGCCATTGTCTCACACAAACTCTGTTAAACTAACCGTGCCCTCGGGCTCTTCAAGAGATTGCAGTCCCATCACAAATAAGTCCCCCTACTAAAAATGGTGACATGTTATTTTGCATCTTTTCATGCTATTTTCTGCCTCCAACTCAAGTGAAATATTGAATTAATCCAGTATACTGGGGTGCTGGAGAGAAAACACGAGAAGTGCTGATATAACCATGCAACACTTGCCATTTAATATTATTGTTAATTTGATGCAGGACTCTGAAAACCTCCCATTACTCTTTGGAGATGAACCTCTTCTGTGGACCAGTGACACAAATTCTATGGTTCTCTCTGGCAATCTCCTATTTAATGTCACTGTTGTTTTCAAATTCTCCTACAATAAAATGTAAGTTGTGAATATTAAGATAATATTAAGATAAATGGAACTAAATAAACTGCTTTTTTTTTAGTATCTCTTTGACATTTGGAATTGGATTAAACCAAATAATATCTAAATATTTAGACTATATTTGTAATGGACACTTTTAAAAGAAAGTTGATCTCGTGTAACAGCTGTCAGTCCTTTTGTTTGTGACCAATCTCAAATCTGATAGCTTTTTTCAGTGATAAAACTACTAAAATATCAAAGCGTGCTTTAGTATACCAGTAATGTCACATGGCTAAGGTCTACTAAGAAAGTGTGAGTGCTGACATTGTCCCGACAAAGAAAACTCTGCAGGATAAAAGCAACAAACAGTAGCATCTATATGCACCAAACAATATTGCTACAAAAAGGAAACCAAAAGGAAAACGGACTGGGGCTGAAGGGACACAAAGCAGAAACCTTCACTCTCCAGTTTTCTATTTTTCCTTGTTTGGCATGAGAAGTTGTCTGTAAATGGAGGCGAAGTTGGACACAAAGCTTCTGCCTCTGATCAGTGTTTGGTGGACAGGAACTGTGTCATTGCTTTTGGCTGTCTTTTCTGTACATACATGAATAAAAACTTTTTCACTGAATGGGAAGGTTAGGAAGGGGACTAAGGGTTAATGCTGCTTGAAATAAAAATCCAAATGAATTTCTACAATTATCTGCTGAGGTCTCCTGAGGGTTGCCACAGATGGCATGTGATCCTCCTGCCATGGATGGCACCCAGCACCTGTGGATGGGGCTGAGGGGTGAAAGGAGCAGTGCCAGGAAGAGCATTAGACATGGAGATTTTCTGCAAACTGGTTGTAAAACAACACCAGCAGCAGAGTCCCTGTTAGAAGCTTTGGTGATTATATAACTTCTTTTAATACTTTATGCTTGTAATAAGCACCCTTCTTCCCCCTTCTCATCGTTACTTTCGTAGTCCTGGGGAAGCAATTTATTTAGTGCCCTTTGCTATGTACAGAAAGTTCAATTGTGGTTGTGTGATTTTAGCCAAGTTTTTGGGAGTGAAACAATGTGTTTCACCCTGGTACTCTAGAGTGATTTCTAACACATTTCATAAGTTTCATTATGAAAGAAAATGCCAAGTAGAGAATTCAAAGTCCTCTTTTTAGTGTCTGTCTTCATGAACTGCTCACAGTGGATAATACCATAACATCTACCGGTATAATGGAGCATTATCAAAGGCAGGCATTCGCAAATCGACTGGGAGGTAGACACCTGAAAGGCTTTTTGTTTTTAGTTTTGACGAAGGATAATCAACTCTTTGCAAGTACCTCTAGGTTTTAGGCTTTGTACTCGACTTGATAAAACTGTGATGAAGTGGTGAGCATTGTCTTTTCCCTCTTTGTTCCTAAGAGGTATGACTTGTACTTTTTGTATGAATCAAGTATCTGGACCTATGTATGTGTGACAAAAAGAAAGTCTGGTACATTAGTGGGGATCTTTTTGACTACATGCAGAATTCTTCTATTTTGTCCTTACATAAGGAAGAATTTTGTGGTAACAAAGTAATAATTAGAAGCATTTTTCAAATTATAAGTTTAAGATTATTGAACATTTTAAAAATCAGATTCCCTGTGAAATCAACATTTTATTCCTTGCTATACTCACTGAAATACTGGAAGTCTTATTAGAATTTGTCCAGTTAGACACATTTCTTTTTCCATCTCTAAATTTTTTTCCATTTACCTTTATTTCTTTCCCCTCCTACTTTTCTTTCTTGTTCTAGTTCTTCTAGTTCTTCTAGTTCTTCTAGTTCTCCTTCCTTCCTTCCTTCCTTCCCTCCCTCCTTCCTTCCTTCCTCCCTCCTTCCCTCCTTCCCTTCCATTGCTTTCTCTCTCTTATTTCTTCCTTTATTTNTTTTCCCTTTCCCTTTTCTGTTCTTCTCCTTTCTCATCACCTTCTTCTTTCCTTCCTCTTCCCTTCTCCCCTCTGTCTCTTCCTCTCCTCTTTGTCCCTCTCCCTTTCCTCTGTTTTCAAGATAAATCCCATCCTTGCAAATTCATAACTGACAGGGCTGACAACTAGAATATTTACTGGAAAAACAAGAACACACAGCAAGACTTCATGATTCTATTTCTCATATATATTTCTTTATAGGTTACGTTCTGCCATATTTGGTGCATGTGTCAGTGGAGATGAAAAGATACTTTACAGGGAAACTGAAATCTATTTCCAATGTCATTGCTATAGCACAAAATGGAATACTATGAATGACAGTCACTCAGATTTCCATAAATGTGGCTCCTCTATAAGCAAAATTCTGAAGTGATTTTTATTTCTAATGTCACCCTTGGAAGCTCTGCAATGTCATTCTCATTTTTGTCAGAATAATTATATTTAATTTGGGGGTTTGGTCTATCAGAGGTCTACAAATTTATTTTATAAGTTAATACTACTCATTTGTCAAAACCAGACAAGAAGCGATCATTTCTCTATTTCCCCTATATACTGTATGGACATTCTTTAGTGGTTAAAATATTATCAGGAGGGAGGAAGAGAGAAAATGTCTTTTATGAGTCTTTTCCAGTGAGCACAAGAGTTTTTGTTTGCCTGATGTGGAAGGCCAGTTGTACCCTGTGTTACATGAAGACCTGAATACCTGCCTGTCAAAAAGGAACAGGTCACTCAGTGAGGGCTCTGTAGTCTTGGAAGTCTGAAGTGTGTGTGTTTGTGGGAAGCTAGATTTAGAGAATTTTCTTTAGCAGCACATTATGTAGAGTTTCAAAATGAGATCAGTGAAGTCAAATCAACCTTCTAAGTCCATTTCAGGCTTTCTTTTTTTATTATTTTTTTCCTCTTTGGACATAAAACACTTCAAATAAAAGTTCTATTAATAAAGCTCTATTTCTGCTGACATTATTTGACTGATAATATCAATTTCAAAGTTCAAATTTTAATAAGGTGTTACAAAGCATAGGAAGAAACAAGCTAATCAAGCCAAGTTTCATATTTCCCCTCTTTGTATAAAATGATAAGTGAATTTAAAGCTATGCTTTGTCTCTTTAATATCTGCTAAATATGGATGAATTACTGAATATATATTTATTCTTAGCCTCATTTGAAGGCAAATATTTACAAGGCTTTTCTGTTGTAATCTGATTTTAATATCTCAACTGAAAATAATTCATAACATGTGGCTTCAAATACCCTGTAGTTAAAGAGGCCAAAAATTAATTAGCTGATTCTAGCAAGGGTTTCTTGGAACTGACCTTGAAAGAAAAAAAAAAGCAGTACTGTTTATCAGATCTTTGTACATTGTTGTTGCTTGTGGAAAAGAATTTCAGGAGTAAATAACAGAGAGTGGCAATAACTTGTGTTTGATCCTTGGTACTGATGTGCATGTGCATCCTTTGGTTTTCTGTGGCTCCTGTACTAGGGCTTCAAGGAGCAAGTATCTTCTGTCCTTCTGGCATGGAAATTGTTCAGACAGGCATGGGCGTGTGAAGTGTTTTAGTGACTGTTATGCAAGCAATGGGAAGAACCTCCCTTTAATCCCTTGTCCAGATTAAAATGCAGTGAGTGCGGAAATATTTGCAGGTCCTTTTTTTCTGCATCTTATAAATATACTCAGGAAGCCATCTGGGAACAGAAATACTCCCTAAGTACCGCTGACCTGAAATGCAAGTGTCTTTGTGAAGTCAGTTTCTCTCCTTCCTTTGAAAGACAATCTTGCTGATGCTGACTGCTAAAAATAAGGACGCAAAATCTTTTCCAGCATCTGGAGTTTTCTGTGCTTTAATCCGTTCATTTCCTTATGTATTGTTACATAGGTATTTCTGTGCACACTCTGATTAATGTACAAATATATATTTTACTCAGTAGGATTAGAGTCAAGTGGGCCTGATTCTCCACTTCCTTGCAACTTGCATAGTTAGCTATAAGTGTAGGTACAACGCTTTTAAGAGCTGTCATTTTATAAGGAGCTTTTGGGAATTAGATTAACTCTTGCCTTGCCACTTTACAAATAGTGTCCATCTACTGCGAGCTGAAAACAAACCCTTCCTCTGCATTTTTTTTTTTTAACTGCTTTTCTAAAACCTGAACAGTGGGCTATCTTCTGTTCCATCGAAACATCTGTTTCCAAAGGGTGTTGTGTGGTCCAGGACTTCCTTGGGACAAGAACATTCTTGTAATTGTGTAGAGGTATGTGTGGGAGTATTAGATAGGTGTTTACAACATCTAATTGCTAACCATAAAGGTGCAAATAAGGTGTTTAACAGCCCTTGCACAAACCACCTCAGATACCTACAATTCCTGTCATGAATGATTTGACAATTCCTGTCATCCCCATTACTTTTGGGGAGGTCTCCAAATTACAGGATGTAGCTTTAGCCTTTGTGTTTTGTGGTCGGTGTTTGCTCTGGACAATGGTTTGTGCAGCTTTGCATTAAATTACGAATTTGCTTTGCTTGTGTCCATTCTCCTCCCCTCCTGTGAAACTGGGCATCATGGTATGTGTGTTGTCCTTGGTAGCTACAGCAAGTTATCTCAAAAAGTTGTGTCAATGGCAAACACTGCAACAGTAAGTGCTCTCATATAATCCTGTATTAGAGCTTGAACATATATGATCTGCATGAATCTGATACTCTCATTTGCAAATTAGGTTGGCAGTAATCATCCTTAGAAGAGTCAAACAGTAAAAAATATTTGACATCATTTCTCCAGCAGCAATGAGCCTTGGTTTGTCTCAAGAAAGATCTTCATGATTATTCTGAGTAAATCAGGAAACTGGTACCAGAGTACTGATTCAGCTACAATTTCAGAAGTGTGAACCAGTTCAGGAAGCCTTTCAGGATTTCAGTTTTTCACAGAAAGGAAACCAGGACAGGGTTCGTGTATTTAACCAAAAAGGGGATGTAGCTTTAGCTACAGGGTTTGGGTTTTCTCAGCAACTCAGCATCTCCTTTGGTCTTGATAACACTAATTCATTTCAAAAAAGCTGGTGGAATTTCAAAGTTTAAAAGCATGAGAATTATGTATGTAAATACACACACTGTGGGATTTTATGTCTCCACATGGGTATGTATATGCACACACGTACTGTTGTGTTTCTTAGAGCCCTGAAGGCCCCATGTGCAGGCTGGCAAGAGGGAGTGCGAGAGTGCAATGATTCTGATGAAGCTGAGGTGATGTGCACACTCCTGGTATCCGCCCCAGTGTGTCATTCATCTTGGTTTGTTCATGAGTAGCCTTTCTTACAAAACATAAAAATTTAGGTGTACTTGGACTTTGCCAGTTTGGTGTTGTCCAGTTTTGCACTATTATTCCCTGAATTAATGTATTTAACAGAAGTTCTTGTGGCAGTAATGGGAAAAGTCAAAACCTTGCTGCTGCCCCTGATTTATTGAAGGGTTTGTATTTCAAGGAACGTGAGGGATTTAACCCCACACTTAGCACTTTGGATCAAGTTGCATCTAACAGGAGTAATTGCGTTCTTATCAATGAATGGGTTCACTTTAAATAGCTTTTCCTCTTTCCACAAGGCTAGCTTTCTCTTGGTATAGAATTGTTAACTTTTCATCTTCTCTGAAAACAGTTTCTGGAAATGCAAGATACATTTTTCTTGAGAATGAAGTTGATGCCCAGTTTTAGGCAAGCTCATAGGCTTAGTTAAAGGTTGTACATTTACTGTTTAAAAGCTTCTTCTGTATACAATGCCACATCTTGCATTTTATCAGTGTGATGTGGTCTAACAGCCACAGGAAAGACAGATTATTCTGAGCAACCCGAAACTGCTACAGGGCAATGTGATTTGGCAGAATCCTACTTGTAATTGCTGATCCTGAGCTGAGCCAAGGAAATAATGGATTTAAGAAAATATAAAATTACTTGTACCTTGATTTTTTTTTTCAAATGCCAGGCATTTCTACAGAAGTCTGGAATCCTGATTTTTCACTCCTGTTGCTTTAACAAAATCAAAGAAAGGAATGTTTTGAGTGAAGCTTTCTGTGTACATACTATCTGCGGTTTAGATATGGCCTCCTCAATATAGGAGCCACATCCTTCCCATCTCAAACAGCTCTTTTGCTCTCAACTATAACACCACCATGTAATTTTCCCCTCTTCATTATCTTCTGTAGTGGACTTATAGAGACCCCTTCTTTACATTACAACTGGACGACCTAGCCTGGGCTTGCAAAAAAATGCATGTGCTGTGAGAATACCAGAGAGCTCACTATGATCTATGACCTATGATTTCCTGCTGAGTTTGCTGCTGCTGTATAGCTCCTTTTTCCATAACACTCTCCTGCCTACTACCATTACCACCATAATAAAAAAACCCAAACCAACCGAAAAACAGAAGAAGAAAGTGGTTCATTGCAATGCTTTGAAAATCAAATTTAGAATCTAAGGTTGTAGCCACTGGATGGCTAAGGTGTTTCGACAAACATAGCTCCAAGAAGCTAGCTAAATGCACTACTGAATTAGCAGATCGATCCAAAGACCTTGCACAAAGTCTGCTGGTTTATGGTTCCTTGAATGCTCTGAGTCATCAGGTATTAGCCAGTTGTGCTACAGAGTTTACAGCATAGCATATACACTTCATGGCCTGTTATAGCCATAATCCATGTTTTAATGCTTTATGTCAGGCATCCCTGCTGCCCTCTAACCGTTCTTTAATAATAAGACAAAAGTGATATTTTAGGGTAACAGTTAATAAATAACGTGACTTATCCAATCACACCTTTCACTAAAATATTATTATCTTTTGACAGGTTCATTACTGTAGAGACATCAGGGACTGATGAAACATTGTCTAATTCTACCACTAGTACATTTTCTGTAGTTGTCTTTCTTTTAATTTAATTCTCCTACTCTGAAAGCATACTGTCCATTGCAATTATTGAATGAGCATTTAATCTAGCATAACTAAGGCATTTTAATCTTTTCTTATGGAAAAACGATTAAATGGTCATAACATTGCGATGATGTGCACTCATCTACTCCTGACTTTGAGAATCAAAGTTTTCTCCTTTCTGATAACCAGATCTCAAGTAGATTTCAGCTTTAGTGCATCATGCTGGCTGCTTGAGCAAGAAGAGGACTGTTACTGTTTTTCATAATATTTCAGAGTCACAAAAACAATTTGTGGTTATCATCCACTTTTGGTAGGATTGTTTCTGGGCAAATTCTGCATATGTGGGTGCCCTCTGCTAAGCACTATTTTTTAAAAAGTACTATTTCATAAATTGGAGGTAAATGAATTGTACAAAAGCAAAAAAAAATAACAGACTGAACCAAAGAAGAAAAAGAAGTATGTTAAAACCACTTCCTGCATACTCATGTGACCACGTGCCAAGAAAAACCATTGCAGTCTAAGTGCCCTTTTTGTCTGACATTACATGTACAAATGTAATGGGAAGTGGATTTCAAGTACACAAACATACATGCACCAAATAAATGCTTTTTTTCAAATTTTGCCTGTAAAATTTGGCTAGAAGCACAGTTGATCCCCACCAAAAAGGAGACCAAATAAGGAACCCAAATCAACCATCCCAGAAAAAAACCCAGCAACTCTCAATCTCTCTTCTTCCTGAGATATGGCCATTATTTGTCTAGGACAAGTTTCTGTTGACATCATGGAAATGGGCAGTAACTTCATTGCTCTTTCAGAACGTGCTGCAATCTCTAAATTCCCCTGGAGGGAGTGTATCAGATATCCACAGAGTTCTGCTTCAAATCAATTCACAGACTTGAAAAGAGATTTTAATAATGGGTAGAATTGTGAAAAAGAAAGCTAAATATAACAGAGTGATTTACTGCTCACTCTAGTCTCTCAAAGATATGTTTTTTAGTGGCTCATTATCTTGCTCTTAAATAACTAAATCTGTAATATTAAGGAGGATGAGTAGTACCCAGCCTCCTACCCACATAAACAAAAATTTAGGAATTGAGTCACTGTCTTTGTGCAGAACTATACGTAAAGTGCTGGTGTGTTTGCAACAGGCTTTAGCACATACTAAAAGTATGGTTTGACCAGACTGACACTCAGGTTGTCATCATTCAATAATTTTTCATCCCAAGCAAGAATGAAATGTCTTAGTCCACCTTCGCAGGAAAATACAAATGTTTACAAAAACCATCCAATATTAATATTCTATATTTTTCCATTTGCTATAAATTTTGGTTTGGAAATGCAGTAAGCAAATGGTCAGTGTGAGTCAGTTGTTTTAGAAGGAGACCAGCTGTGCATTTAGTGATTGTCACCATTGCAGCTGACTCTGACACAAGAGCCTCACTAGAGATCATAATGCTCCAAAATCCAGCAGAGGTAGTAATGGCCAAATTGCATCATCTCCTACACTCCAGAAGTGTATTTTAATTTCTTCCCTAAATTCTTAGATTTTGGTTTTGGGGAACAAAGGCCTTTTTTAAAAAGATGCTTCATGAGCATATTTACTGCCATGCTAGGCAGAAAAAGGGGGTAAATTCCTGTTGCCATTAAAGGATTCATCTAATATTTCTCTTTCCTGACAGATACTGACAAAAACTGTGCTTTCTGTAAGAGCAGTGTCATCATGAAACTGGGTAAGATTTAGCCGTACTAGAAGCTGTAGAAAATTCTCTTCAATTTGAAGGCAAATATTCATAGGCAACTTCTTTCATGCTGACAATGTAAATTCTGAAAGACTCCTCTATTCCTAGTAGCAATGAATGGAAAAGACCACTTCTGTTCAGTTTTGAACCTGCTCAGTCATTAAGAGTTTGCAAGCTCAATTCAGACTTAAAGGTTACAGTGCCTGCATGCTACTGGGAAAAGATCAAAGCAAGGAAAGGAACAAACACCTAAGCCATGTCATGGAGGAGGGACACTTTGTAGGCTTGAACATTTACTATGGTATTAGTTCATGCTTTTGATCTTTGAAAGAAAAGGGAGGGTGACCTTTAAAACATCAGGGAAAACATGCATTAGCTTTGCATTAATTGATTTCTTAAAACCTAAAATGATTATGAAATAAGCAATAATTGCCCATATCTTTGCTCCCACTAATACAGAGAATGCATCTGCTTTTAGATCCGTGTTGCATTTTTAAGCAGAATAAGATCTCTCTTTATGTGTTATCTAAGGGCTTATCAGGAATGGGAAGACTTGATAAAAAACAGAGCAGGCCCTTTCTGCTGCTTTAGCTCTGGAGAGGTGAGAATCCCAGGTGTCTTCTTTCTTAACATGGAATAGCCATGTCTTGGAATAGAAAACCAGGAAAATTGTTCACAGTGTTGGTTCATGTAGCTGGAGAGCATTCTTCCTAGCTATGGCCACTGGAGAGCAGGAGTTCTTGCTGCGTTCTGCCCCAAACTGTGGCAGAGAACCGATATCTCTGCCTTGCAATCTGGTGGACATAATTTCTTCATTTTTTTCCCATCTTCTTCAGTTATTAAGTGGTCTTGATCTTTATATTGTGTGCATGATCAAGGGAAAGATGTAGGATTACTTATATTTTCTTATAGTAATGAGAGAGGGACATTGGTGGGAAAATGTTAAAAGAAGGCTGTCACTCATCCATCTAGCTCTCCACCGTTTCTCCCTCCATTTAGAAAGTAATTTCGAAGGGGAGATGCTCTGACTGCTTCTATCATTCTCTACAAAGCTAGTCAAGGATTTGGTGCATTAGCATTTTATTCCCAGCTCATGAGTCTGCTGTTGAAGCAAATCTGCCCCGGTTTTTTTACCAGTTTGGCTCAAAACATGGGGTAGACTAAGGATCTGTGAAGCTGACTCTTTTGGTTGAAACTAAACCAAGAGACACACAAGGTATGCAGTTAGTTGTATTATATGTGGTAATGGGTTTGAAATCACAGGCCTGTTTTAATGCTCTCTTATGACCATATGGTTTTATGACCCAAATCCAAAATAAGGACAGCAATTTGCCTAAGTCATAGCTAGCTTAGTGACAAACTACAGACTTCATACTTTCTCTCTTAGCCACAGGTGAAGTCACAGTCCTCACCAAAGCTCCTTTTGTTTTCTGTTTTGAAATTTCTGATTTATTTGCTCATTTTAGTTGCTTCTTTCTTTGTCCTGTTCCGTGCCTGATTTGAAACCTCTGATCTTATACAAAACCTACCTCTGTCTACCTTCCCTCTCCCACTTTCACATTTCCCTAAGTAATTTCCTGCACTAAGAAAAAGCTTATTGGCTTCACTTCTAATCATAAAGCATGCATTATGTTTATTTGACATGACTCGAAAAAGCTTGCAACTGAAATGGCACTTATTTGTTAAATAGACTGATTCATTCAAATTTTTCAAAAACCTGGTAAATTATCAGTCTGTTTTGAACTTAGCTGTATTAAAAATACCACTGTTTCCAGCAGAAAATAACTGATTGCTTAGTAAGCTAGAGTAATTTACTGTAAACTTTTGTGAAAGTCTGAGACGTAAAGGAAATATTTTAACTGCTTTAATACAATTTTTTCCCTGATTCTCAGTGTGGGAAAAATTTCAAAAAGCTGACATTTGTCCCAGCTTGAGGATGAAAAAAATAGAAATCTAGAAATATTTTGCTTAGCAGTAAAGCCATATGGTTAAGAGGAGCAAAATGCACATATGGCAACAAGATCATCTCCTGTAATTCAACCCATTAGTGCAAGAAATTTGTTCAGACAGGTATGGAGCTGGATTCTCATTTATGTTTCTGCCACCCCATTCTTATCTGGCTATAAAAAAAGGTCCTGAAATGCTAATGGCAAATATAGCATATGCTCCCAATAAAAGGTGTCAAAATCTTCTCGCTTCCTTACACCAAATTAGTGAGCGTGTGTAATGTACATATATTTAGGCAAAAGCTGAGTCTCTTTTCTCCTTTTTTCCTTTTTTTTTAAATCTTATTTTATTTTATTTTATTTTATTTTATTTTATTATTGTTTTCCTTGGTCTGAAATTTAACAACTTTAGAAAAGCCACAGGATGATTGTAATACTTTTACACTGAAACAGAATGAAAATCAGTGTATTCTCTATTTGTGCATACTCCCATTTTCCTACAGGGAAATCCTTGTTTTGACAATTCCTTCTTGTGCAAAGTGTTGATCCCACTGCCTGTGGAGACACTTCTTCATGATGAAGCATAAACACAGTCACAGATTAACATCTTTAGTGTCAAAAGGGTTTTTGGTAAGGGTGCTCATTGGTCAGTAAAATCAACAAAAATATGTATTTATTCTATATATCTAAGTCCAGCTGCTTTGTGGACATTTCAGTATCTTCATCATAATTTCTACATGTTTATCCCAATTTCCTGGAATACTGCTGACAATTTACCTCGACAAAGCTGAAAGACTTGCTAGTTCAACTGTCAGGTTGCAAAATACTGTGCACAGGGAAGCTGTGTGACAGGAGGAATGGGAAAGTGTATCCGTCTGGTCTGACGAGGAATTTCAGGTAAGTCCCTTCAGCTCTGTGCTTCAGTCACTGCGATGCTGAAGCACTCTACTGTCTCTCTAAAGCACTTCCAAAGCTGGATAATATTAATGGAGAACATTAATAAGTAGACCTGGTATAAAGTCATGGTCATTGCAGATGGCAACAGCAGTACTGTTTCCCAGAGGGAATGCTCAAACAAAGTTGTACTGCTTACAGTGGGAAATATTTATCACCAAGGAAACGCTCATAGTCTGGGGCTCCTACGTCCTCCATCTCCAAGTTTCAGCAAACCCCTGCCTTCCAACCTCTGCACAGGCAGGTGAAATAGAGCTATTACTTTTAGACATGTAATACTAGAATGTATTTATTGCAGAGAAACCAAATAGGAGAAGATAAAGCACTTGACAAAATCAGATATGGAGAGTGCAAGCAGTACACAATGCTCGGAATGCCCCGAATGGATATTATTATCATATAGAAAATATTAAAATTCATAAATTATGCTAAAATTCAACAGAAGTTATAGAGCTCTGATATTGTGAAAGAGAATGAAGCAGCAACTGGATAGTGGTTAGTTCTAGTGTCTGTGAATTTTGTGTATTTATATTCAAAGCCTAACCCTTCTTCTGACTTTATATTCTCTGTAATAAACTTCCTGGCCACTGTAAAATTAAAGGATGAGCTGAAAATAATAAGGCTTCCTAAGCCCTTTCTGAGAAAATTATCTATCTAACAGAGTCATTTTATTTAAAAAGTAGCTCTGAAAATCACAACAAAAGTGTTTAAACTCAGTGCCAAATTGTTCCATAGATATATCTCATTTCCTTTTGTTTGTTATTTATTTTCATGTTCAACAGCTTACTATCATTCAGTCTTTGCCCTCAGGTTTGTTTGGGAACACGGATTAAGAAGACTGTCCCAGGAGTAGATTTTACTGTCAAAACCATCAGGATCTGTGTAAATCCACTGCATATGTTTCAAGGGACAAATTAACAATACTATCTAAGTCTTTTGATAATGCAATAGCTAGCAGGTATGCATAAGGAAAAAACCACGAGCAGTATCTGACATTATTCAGTGTCAGAAAATGGTTGTTTAAACATAAGAAAATGTTACTGAAGTTTGTCTGATTTTTTAGTGCCTGAGTCCACAGGACAGCTAAGAGAGTAAGTGAAATTTTTCACAGGATATGAAGATTATTCTGGGCAAGAGGCTAGAAAGACAAACCACATATATTTTCTGAGGTTGTGAAAGATTTTAACTGGCAGAGATGATGTATATTATTTCTACCTTGCTTATCTATCTATCTCCAGTTTTGCCCTAATACAGCTTTTGAGTTGCTATGTGCCTTAAAATATTAGAAGGCTTTCTGCAAAAATGCTTGTGAAAAGTCTCCCCACCAAAATGGTCTCAAATATGCTCACTACATGAAACCAAGCAGGCAAGAGAAAACGACCACAGGAACAGTCAATATTTAGCCTAATTTTGATTTTTCTGTAAACAAAGCCTCTTCTGACTAAGAATGTCAAGAAATATTGCCATTGGTCCTATGGTAAATCGCTGTGAAGGTATTTATATAACACAGGTCTCTGACTCCTGCTCAAGCCTCTGGACCATGCCAGTTCAATGTCGTTCTGCTTTCTCCTGTTGTTTTCAGAGAGCATCAACTGTGTTTTGGCTTGCTTCCCAGACAATGTTGTTCCAGAGCACAGATTTTGACCCTCACTAGAGACAAAGACATTTGAAATAAAAATAAAAAAGAGGTAGAAAATAAAACACTGGAGATGCAGGCATGATAAGAAAATCGTAGGCAGTTTGAATGGTAGACCTTGCCACTAGTATGACCCCTAAAGTTGCGTCAGACTTGCACACCTCCAAAATTTTCATGGCCAGTGCTTATTCTTGGGATGTCTTGGCTTTGAATAACAAATATTCTTAAAGACAAAAATTTTTTCCAGCTTGCTAGGATCATTCACTTGGGTTAGGGGTAAGAGCCCCTATAGTAGCAGATCAGAGGTGCTGTGAGGGATCTACTGAGTCTAGTCTAGCTAGACTTAACCAAAAATGTGCCTATGTTTTCAAGTGCCTGTCTTTGGAAAGATATTAAGCCAGGTCCTTAAGCAGCTCTTCAGTTCCAGCTGTAATGTGCTTGAATTTACATGCTTGGAAGCCTAGGACAATCTGGAATTTAGGTGAAAATTCAGTGCCTTCCACTGACAATTTATGGTCTAAATCAAATGATTTTCAAAGGGATTAAATGTGTCCCATCCATATCAGGAAGCAACAGAGAGGAATCGAGTTCAATGAAAAACACTAAGAAGCCCCTCAGACAAGAAAAGTCAGTATAATTGGTGTGAGGGATGGCCTTCAAATGACTTTTAATGGAAACTCGCAGCTGATCCAGTACCAGGAATAACAATGAGCCATTTTGTTTAACCTATGAAGGCAGTGTATATATGTCTGTATTAGCTGTCCATCAAAAGATGCCTGTTGGCACTGCCAAAATTGTGAAGCATGCACATATGGATCAGACACTTGCTCTTTGCTTTTGTGACACTGATGTTAGTATTAGCAGTATGAAAGAGGGAGTTGGTGTAGAACAGTACAGTCTATGGGCAGCTCAAGCACACTCAAGCTCTTAACGCGTGCATTGGTGTAGGAGGATTGGAGTCAGACCAGGATTTCTAAGTTTCTTATTGCTGGATATCAATATGGCATGGAAAGGCATTCAGTGTCTTGGCTTTGTTTCTTCATTATGGAATAGCATTTAATCTTAAAAGTGATATCAGCAGGAGACTGGATGCTGTGAAATTGGCCCCCTTTATAGGGTAGAAAAAGGCCTTTGGTTAAAAGAGAACTGCTACAGACTGGAGAACGTGCTGGCTGAGGAGTATGATAACCTGCAAGGAATGGTGCCATTGGTTCTCCTCTTCACAAGGCATGCTGGCAGTCCTTCGTTTTCTACCTCTCCCTTTTTGTTCATTCCAGTTGTCTAATCTCCCCCTTCCTGGGTGTCTTGAGTCAAGCCCGTCAGTTCCCTTGTGCAACCTTTTGTGTTCACTGATCGGATGCTGTCATCTCCTCCACTATCCCCATCTGCAACCCAGCCCTCAGAACCTGCCTCTCCGCCCTCCCGCTCCACGAACCCCTCTCTACCCCTTACCCTGGGCTGTTGGCATAATGAGGGCTTGATTTCAATACTTCCCCTCATTTCTCTGTTCACTGCTCTGCAGGTTAATGCAGATTCCAAACTTCAACAAGCAGCTGTTAAACATGTCATTAACACTGCTTCGGCTGCAAATGAAACTCTGCTATTGGGATTATTCCGGGAGCTATAGTTTTGTGATGAGCTTTGTCAATCACAGCTGACCTGCTGTGTACAGAATGAAACTCAGATTATCTTCTTTCTTCCTCAGACTCTTGTCATTTTTTCACAAAGAATTACTATTCTACTCCCCGAAAGATTGATTACTTGCACAAATAAGAGAGTCTGAGACATTAATACAAAATTCACAGGCTTTTCTTTATCTCAAACCTGCAACTCCCTCTACATTTCCTCCTGGTAATTATATTAGAATTGTGTACACTAGGAATTGCCATCTGATTATTATGAAACTAGTTTTGTCATGACAAAAATGAGCTTAAGTCTTGTTTTTTTGGAAAATGATCAGTACAGTGCACTGGATGAGAGAGAAGGAGATTAAATCCAACTTGCTTTCATCCATGAATGCTTTCATCTCTTTTTCAAACACAGGAAATGATTACCACTGCTATAAGCCGCAGTTCATATGAGTGAAAAAGGATAAGAAAATATTGAAAATTCTGTAACCAACAGTAGGACATAATATAGGTCCCTGGTACCCACTGAGAGACATGTACTTTATTTTTCTATTCTGGCAATGTCAAGGGTTTCACATTTTAAGAGTTTCCTTCTACTGAGATGTCACTAAGTACTGGAGAATATGTTAATTAATTTGCCATTTCTCCAGGTTAGGACTTTCTTTTATTGTAAGACAGTAAAATATTTCTAAGAATTTCACTCACATAGCCTATCCTCATCAGTCACTTAATGAACCTTCCTCTTGTTTGTTCCAGTAATTCTGGAATTGTTGAATATCTCATAACTGAGCCCAAGCTGTCCTTTTTTTCATAGTTCTTGGAGAATATCTGAAATTAGGAAACATTTAATTTTGGTCTGCAAGCCTGACTTCAGTTCTCTCATGTCCTATTTTACTACATATATTTAATATTGGTTTGATTTGGTTTTAATTTCAAACTTGAGGAAATTGCTTGACTCTTGCCCAGCATTTTGTCTTTTACTGAATCATCAATCGCAATGAACTCTGTCTCCCAAGATATAAAATTAAATATTTGGAATCAGATGCCCCTTTGGGCAGGGGATATATTTAAATTTGAGCTCACCTCCTCTAATACTGCAGTCCAGTAAAAAAAAAAATTCAAGTTTCATTGCCTTTGCCCAACAGATTTCTCTTTACAAGCCCTGCTGAGCTTCTGTTGAAAAATATCTCCTGGTATTATTTCCTTCAAATCTCTATTTAAAACACTTGAGTTCATTAAATGGTGTGTTCAAGCCAGTAAAAAATTCAAACCCTCCCTGGCACCTAAGCCAGGGAGCTGCTAAATGTAAGGACATGTTCAAAGTCAGATCATCACTTCATGAATCATGATCACACCCAGAAAAAGTGAAAAAAAGACTGAGAGGAGAGAGAACATGTTTCAGGGAGAGACGAAAGGAGACAGCAAGAAAGCAGCAAGCAAAAGGTCTGAATCAAAGGGAGAGACCAGGATGACGAAGAGCAAAGAGCTGGTGAAATCTGGGTACCTCTTCATTCTAGGAACTGGAACTTGAGCTGCTAATTTTCTTCTCTTTTAACCCTTCTGTCTAGTAGAGAAAGAAAGGAGGAGGATGTGAAGTGTGGAGTGAGTGACAAAATGCTCATCAAACAAAACCCCACAATTATTAGTAATTGAATATTTTATATTTTGAGTCATTCAAGCTCTATGAGCCCCAAATAGCACTTTTAAGTATTCAATTTTTTTCTCCATTGACTTTAATTAAGTTTGCCCCAGGCTGGCAATCCTGATGAACGTGGAAAAGATTTTTTATAACAGAGTAAGCTTTCTACCAGTGCAGGCTTTTTTCTTTCTGAAATCATCCAGCTGTTATTTAAACTCAAACTCTTATTATGTCATCAGGTACCATCTTAGAAATATAAAATACAGATATATTAAACTACTGCACCATAAATATTTTCCACTTGGTGACTGTGAAAATTACCATATTATTTCCTGATTTAGATATGCCTGGTGAAACCTAGTATTAGTGATAAGTGACTGTATGTATGGTAACTTCTGCATAGGGACTAAAATGAAACGCTTTAATGACAGGATTCACATACGTATCTGCATTAATGCACCCGGTCTCACATTTTCTTCTTCTCTGTCATTTAACCAGTACTACAGCCTCAACAGCAAAATGTCCAAAATGACCATAGGGTAAGACCATTTAGAAGCAAGTTTTCCCCATTATCAGTGACATTCTTTTGCTGGCATGCAGTGAATTTATTGTGTCCTCCAACTGTTGGACTCATTGACTAAACTGCTCTTGATGGCAATGCACTCCTGTCACAGAAGCCATACAAATCCATGCTGACTGCATTTATCCCCCTTCTGTCACCGAAATACAGCCAGTTTGGTAGCTGTGATCTTTCCCCTGAGATGTCAGATATTCCAGTGTTAAAGCACGGCCTTAGAGCACATAGGGGTCTTACAGAAGCAGTGACACAGACATATTGCTGAAGAACTTCATCTCAGCAAGTTGGATTTACTGTCTGGATTCTCTCTCAATACTGCTTGCTGTAACTGTTGACTTCAGCCTAGCTATACTGATTTATACTGGTGGTGAGCTAAGATTTAAAAAGCACCATGATCTGGAGTGCTAAAAAAGCTACAGTTATGACAGAGTGAGACATCAAGGGGAAATAGTCGCTGCAGTCATGCAAAGCTCGCTGTAGACACCAAGGGCAGGCTGTCATGTGGCTGCTGAGAGTGCCGAGCCCAGTGCTTGCTAAGGAGCTAGGTGGAATAACTTTGGGGGTCCTAGGAACCCCAAGATCCCCATGAGATCAGTAGTAGTGCTGTAGAGGTATATGTTAGAAATTGAGCCTTTGGATGATTGAGAAATTCCAGGGACAGCACAATGTGCTGAGGGCTTCAAAGGTGGTACTGGTGACAGCTTATCCTGGTGACTGTCCTGTAATGAACGGGTGAGCCTCAGCATCTTGCAGCACAAAAGGCTTGCTTAGAAGAACTGTTTTTTCTCATAGCCTCCAAAATTATTCTTGTTTTACCTAGTATTTTTTTGAGATAGTTCTGGAAACAGAAGGATATTCTAGGCTCCTCCTGAGATGCTTGAACATTACATCAGAGCTAATCTGAATAACGTTAATAACTATTATTAACTGAATAACTGAATAACTGAGAGAGTTGCCCCTCTACTCTTTTCCGCTTCAGTCTGTCTGCTGCAAAGCTTCAGCTCTTTCCAGTTAAATGACATGGCATGTTGGCAATCACTTCCTCTGGAGATCAACATCAAACCAAAATCTCTTCATTTGTGACCATATGGAATAGCTTCCTCGTGGGCTTCTGACACCTTTATGGATGTTTTCTATCCTTGTATATACAGAACTGGACTTGCCTTTTCAACCTTTCAGTGACCCTTTTGACCAGATTTAAGTCTGACTATGCTGAGGCACTGACTCACAAAAGAGGAAATGCGTATTTTCACATAACCTAGCAGGACTATCTGCAATAGTGCCACTTACTAAGAGGATCCTAAATCATTGACTCCTCCAGAAATTGCCAAAGCTTTTGCTGCCAGAGGTTTGTTACAATGAGCCAGGCAATCAGTGGTAGGGCATTGGGATTCCAAAATGTGGGCTGCATAGGCTGGCTTAGCAAAAACCGCTTTATGCACAACCTTTTATGAGTGCTTCTCTTGCTGATGTGGGAGTAATCACGGTATAGATGCTGTGGGGGGGGTCTTCTGCTACAAATCCAACTTTGTGCTGATGCTGCATTAGTAGGATAGAGTATCTGTAGCAGTTAAAAGCAGAATCAACTTTGAGTGGGTGGCTTTGCAGCTTATCCGTATAAACTCAATTTCATCTGTGTACCAGTGTGAGCTGATATTCATATCGTAGTTAATGCTAATTAATTTTCATAACAGGCAAAGTGGTCACACGAAGCCTGACACTGGGCTGCCTTGTTTTGGGTGCAAGACTGTGGGTATTTTGCTCCGGAGTCCTTGAACATGAAATGCCAAAGGTGAATATGAAAGCTGCATATGAAAATAACACTTCCTATATCTTTCTGAATGTTTTTAAAAAGACTTTAATCATGAAAATAGGGCTAGTTTCTTTCCATCAGCCAAAATAGAAGGATCTGGGTGGTCCCAAAGCCCCCCTATCCCTTTTTTGAAGCATTCAGGAGCCTGAACATTCAATTTTTCATCTTTGCCCACCTCTAAACTTTTGAGATTAAGTGGCATAGCCAGCAGCAACACAACTCATCTCATCTCCTGTATACTAGGGGGGAGACCAACATAAGAGTGAGTTTCTGTTGAGCAAGCAGAATTTAAATGGCCTTGCCCAGGCTGCAGACAAAAATAGATACAAATACATTCAGTGTGAGAAAAGGTAGAGTTTTTTGCTGTTGCCCCGTGCTGGTTTTGGAATATTTGGAGTTACCCATACTTACAGATCTCATCATACCAAAATTATAAAATGCAAAATTATTTTACTATTTTCTATGTCAAAATACAACATATTAAAAACAAGTCACAGACAATTCTTTTCCTGTAAAGGTTAGGGATTCTCAATGTACATTCAGAGCCATACACACAAGTGCAAATAAGTCAACTACCACAGCTATTTAATCAGGAGCGTTTGTTGATTTGAGCAGAGCCCCTATGCTGTGAAATGAAAAAAGAAAACCAAATTTTCTTGAGCAATCTTGCTGTTCCTGCTTCAGGTGCTAGGCCATTTCACTAAAGCAGCTCAGACGAGAATGTCATTAGTTCCTAAGCCCCAGGTGAATTTGCCACTGTTCCACATGATTAAGCCAGATAATTGTGTGTTGATAGCGAATGTGGTTGGTGAAATACAATTTCTAGGACCTTCCTAAACAAACACAATGTAGAAGTGAGTCAAAGTGCTGTCATTTCAGTCCTTTGTCACAGGCTTTGCACTTGCAGACATCTCTGGTGAGGACTGGCGAATAATTCTGTGGCATGTCACTGTGCTCTTAAAGGTGACCTGGCTCAGAAAGTGGATCATACATCTTTTGGCATGCAGTTTAGGGGAGGAGGGGGAAAAAGGCCTGGCTTATATACTCATGAGCAGCACAGACTTCTAACATTAGCCCCTTTTAAACTATGCATTCTGGAGATAGCTTTGTCTTCAAATAACTTTACAATTCCAGACAGTAGTTTCAGAAGTGATTAAAATGCCACACTAATGTGCAATTATATATCCTGAGAAGCTAGCTGCTAAAAACTTTTTAAGAGCTATTTTAAATAGTGTTTCTCTATCAGGATGATGCAGACCCAGTAAACAAACTTTGGGACCATATCCTGCCTCTGCTGACTTTCTCTGTGACCTTGAGTGGGTAACTAAAGATTTGATTTTTGACCCTGATCCAAGAAGAGGCAGAACCCTATGTGTAAATTATTCTTTTTTTAGATTATAGGTAGATATGCAAAGGCAGTGATAGCTTTAGCAGGCACAGTACTTCCCTTTTGCTTTGTTGGCAAATTGTTTCTGCCCTGGTGCTGTCCTGGGACAGACATACATGGGGAAACTCAGCTGGGGACTGACCTGGCTGAAACACATGTTCCTTTGCCCCCAAAGAAAGGTATTTTTTCAGCATATTTAGTTCTCTGATACTGTCTACCACATAGCTCACCAACATTTGTGCAAGACATAGAGGTTGGAACAAATATGCTTAGCACCTTGGAAAGGCAGAAGGGGAAAGCAAGAGGTTTAATTATATTTGCATTTTTGCCAAAAAGTGGTTGTGATTTTACTCGTAAAAAAGAGCAGCTCATACTCAAACTAGCATTGTGGGGATTATATATTGTACTAGCATCCTCTGATAACTTTAGATGAAAGTAGCAGTAGAGATGGAAAGCATTATTGGACTGATTCTACGCACTTACTGCTGGTTGCAAGGAGTGCAAAGTGAGTAACTCTTAATACAGGAATCCATTTTTACCAAAGGAAACAAAACAGAAAGAAAGAGACATAAGATAAACTGATATTTTTGTCTTACTTACATACCTTCTGTATCTTGCAGTGCCAAAAAATTCTTTTGAAGTCCTTTGATCTTTAAACCACCTTTTTTTTTTTCTAGTTACAATATTTATTTGAATCTGGGAAAGCTGGGAATGTTTCTGAGTCAAAGTGGTGCCTCCAAAACACACTGTAAGTGTGTATTTGTCCTGGAGATGCACGTTATTAGTCCACCAGACTTTTCACAGCAGCCTTTAAAACAAATATCAAGTTAAAACTTATGTGTATGCATGGATGAATACGTGTATTTTTGTGTGTGTGTGCAGACCTGTGTCTGTATCTCACCTAGAAAGCTGCATGTTTCAACCAAAAGAAGGGAAGGGAAAAGACTGGAAGTGCAGGAAAAGAAGGCAGCTCTGTGCCTTTTTGAATAGTGTAGAAATATTTATCTAGTTATTATTTTTAGCTCTCTCATTTCATTCAACAAGCAGGCATATATTATGTACAATCAGAATCCTGTGGTATTACCTGGCAGTCTTGGTGCCAAGATGAGGAAAGGAGTTTTGCCTTGTGGTTTATGAAGCCATCAGATGTTGGTTGTTTATCTGTGCAAGCTAAACATTTCCACTGTGCATTCCTCATTCCTGTGTCTGTCTTCCCCATCCCTTACCCTACAAGCTCACTTTCTTAAATCACACTTATCATGTATCCCTCAAGACACTGAAGGAAGAGTCCCTTGAAAGACCATTTCAGCTTCATTTCATGACCCGGATGAGGTCTCTGGATAGTATGACTACTGTTTTATTTCCTGAAAGTATTTTTCACCAAAAGCCAAAGCACTGATTGAGAAAGCTGTTCTCACCTGCCTTCTGGCTAGTTTATTAATATTCAAAGGCAAGAGAAGAAGCCAGAACGTGTGTACTTTTAGCAAGCAGGTATGGCTTTATCTACAGTAAGACAAACTGATCACATTGACAGTATGGCAAGCGGGTTTAAAGCATGCGCTTTCAATTAATTTTAATTAGATTGGAGTGAAAGGAAATTTTAATTTTGATTTAATTAGTGGAAACTTTGTTCATTGTATTTTAACTATGTTCCCTGATTCAGGACAAATTAGATTTGGGGAAAAACATTATTGTATAAGTTTTGAGCAAAGGTGTTCAGAACTGCCACAGGGATTGATAAGCTCTATAAAACCTAGGCAAACTCTATAATGAAGCAAGCTGAGTATACATTTAATTAATTTTGGTGAAAAAAGGGAAAAATAAATTTTTAGTTTTACCCTGATCTAAATTTTGTGAACATTCCTTCTGCTGAGGAGAAAAAACTCCCTTGCTAACACCAAGTCTTTTTAAAGACAACTTTTCAGTTGGAAAGATTTTGGACTGTAAGTATAGTCATCAGTGTCAAAAGACAAACGAATTTCTGATTCTTCACAAATTGCTACTAATAATTTTAAAGAGAACAAGACAGCCGTAGATCCAAATGGCCAGAGTAGAGTCCTCAAAGCAACTCCAAACAATATTAAAAAAAGGGAGAAGGAAAAAATATTCATTGTCTACACTCCTTTCAGGACTGCCCTAATGGCATCACAATATGCATTTTAGAAAAAGCAGAGGCAGATTTTAACAATTTCAAATAACTGCCTGAAAATAGCCCTGATCTCTCCTTAAACTGCTAAATCTTTTTAATGCTTCTCAAAAAACCAGAAAAAAAGACTCCAAATGGCTTAATGGTTTTGAACAGCTTTGACGAATGTGAAACTTATCTCTCTGCTTGTGATATTTCCAGAAATAGTGCTATTAAGTTGATTTGTACGTGGACACAGATCATTAGCAAATTAGACCCTTTATGTTATAAAGTCAGTGTTTAACTGTTAGGAGGAAAACCATGTTCTAAACAGGCTTGTAAAATATAAACCTTGACTTTGATAAAATGAAGCATTGATCTCTCTTACCCTTAATATTCAATGTCATGGGCATTGCATGTCAGAAACTATGTTGGTCACTGACACAAACTTGCCTTTTGCTTATGCCTGAAGGCAGTTAATATCCGTGTGCTGAGCACTCTTCTGACACCTCCTGCAGCAGAGAGGATTTTTCCATCTGCCACTGACAGTCTTTTCCGCTTATTGGAGGTGATCATATTCCTTGAATTCACATGGAAACCAACCACAGGACCATCCGCAGCTATGATACACGAGCCCACAGATCTGGTCCCCAGACACAGTTCAGTGCAGCCATCTACTCCTCTTACTTCTTGCCTTTATTTTAGTGAGACAGTTTTAACTTTGGGCACTTGGAAACCTACTTTTCCCCTTCTGTGTCTCTTTCTGAATTCCCAGAAGACAAACTATTTTTATGCCCATCAGTATCCAGGGACCAGTGAATAACACAGTCCACAGCTGCCATGTCATTCTTTTTTATTTCTGTTTAATTAGTGCCTGCCTTTTACTTATTCTATTAAAGAAAAACAATCATTTGGCTTTCATAATATTTCAACAGTGTTCCATACCAAAGACTAATGTCACAGTTTCTTGAATATAAACTAAATGAGCTAAAGCCACAGATCTAGTCCGCTACCCTTTTGTCTAGCAGATTCAGACAGATGGTATCAACCAGTTGGAACACTCGTAAGCCATTAAGATGATCAGTGGGTCAGAGCCTCAAAAAATAGGTAAGTACGTATTTGCTTATAAAATGAGTTTCTAACTATTGAACAGTATAATTTAGTAAAATGGAGTCAAACCAATTTCTGTTACGAAACTCTTGGAATACAAATTTTGGACTCTGGTGATCAGAAATATTCTCATTTTCAGTTAGCTTTATTGTAAGAGTGAGAGAATTAGTAGAGAATGCCTTCCTTTAATTTACAGTCGGATATTTCTCAGACATCGGGATAACAGGAGTTCAATTTTTAAAAGCATGCTCCAAAACTTTCACAGATTCAAGAGGTTTTGATAGCACCTTTGAATGCCCATCCCCACTGCAGGCTTTCTTGGGTTTAAGTGAAAAAGAGAAAGAAGATACTCTTACAGGAATAAAGGAATTTTGTTAAGCTGTACTTTCCTCTAGATTTATATTTTAATTCAAGTTCTTCAGGACAAAGACTATCTTTCCTCATCTGTCTGCAATGCACAGGCAAATACTGAAGTCCTGTGCTTGATGGGGTATCCAGCTTCTGTTAGAAGGCAAATAATGTACCCTACTTGGTTTAGATTTCTAACACATCTTGACTTTCTTGTTGTTGCCTGTTAAACTGCAGGACCCTCAAGGCAAGGGCTGACTTTATGACAGATAACATGATGTATGCTGTTGGGGATTAATTAGGAAAAGAAACCCAAAGAGTAACAAACCCTTCCATAGCAAGGAAACAATTCTAAGGAAAATTTTGCCATAGTTTAAAATGCTATATGATATTATCAGTATTAACAGCTTTATTATAGCCTTGTATTAACAAGTTTTAGTGCTGTATATTAGTAGCAGCTGGCTCTGCATTAATTATCTACTGTTTTAAACGTGACAGCAAAATGTATTTATAGTGGTCAGAAAACTTGTCATTATCTTAGCTAACTTTATCTCAGTCAAAAAAAATCACAGTATCTTAATCTCTAACAATAAAATGGCACCAATCATCTGTATAACTACTCAGTAATGCACAGTATTTTACCCCAATGGAGTCCAGAGTATCTTTATGCATGACCACTGTACAGATACATGTAATTCAGTATAATATTTAACAATTACATCATTGCCTTTAGAAGTCTGGAGGAGTGTGTCTTGTTTGGGATTGGACCAACACAATCCAAAACCATTTGTCATGTTCAACTAAGCCAAATATTTGGTATCAGCTCTATTCAACATCTTTCTGTGCTGCTCTGCAGTGCTGCTGTGCTTAACAGCCTGATGACCAAGATCCACATGGAAATATCTCTTCAGCGGATTGCACTTCACAAGATGTCTTACCTGGGGGTTCGTGTGATGGGTGATGTGTAGCTTGTGGCACACTCAGAAAATCCATCCATAGCAAAAAATTAATAATGCAAAGCATCTAATCTCCAGCTTTTGTGAGGTATCAAGATCATGTCAGGGAGACATACATTGGTACTGAACAGAGCTAAAATGAAATGCTTTGGTTTCATTCAGAAAATGTTATACTGTATTGCAGTTTTGTAATAGTCAGCATTTCCTTTAGATCAGAAATACTAGAGTGGCATGTTTTGACATTTCTGAACTTTGTGATTTTCAGAAGTTTCAGTAGTCAATGTTTAACTTTCTGTTCCAAATTGGGATAAAAGCAAAAATGAAGACAGTGAAATTTTCAGTGGGACTGAAAACACATGTTCTTTCAGCCCTAGCTGTATCCTTGTTCCACATAAAAGAGTTTCAGATATTTGCCAGGGATACTGAATCTGTACTAGTTTCGCTTTATTTCCTGGCAATATAAAACAGTGAGGATGCAACATTTGTACAACTGTAATAGGTGACTTTGTTTATTAGCTGGACTTCACAGAAGTGAAAATTTAAGTATGAGAAAATTAAAATTCAGCATATGTTTTAATTTTTCTGGAGATGTATAAACTTGAGCCTTTCTTCTTGCAATGATTTTTTGCCTTTTCCTCAGGGGATTCAGTGTTTCTGCCTGCTGCATCCCTGTCCCTGCACGCTCCTTAAGCAGAAAAAAGGGAGTGGAAGATGACACTTCTATTGGGAATATCTGTGCCACGTGGGGATATACCAGTTGCAGGCCTCTTTTTTGACAATATGCTTGGAAAAGTTCAGGCACAGGGATTCCTGCAGAGACTCAGGCCAATTGAAAATCACTTTCTGATAAGTTTTTAGGATTTCTGTCATGCTAAGGCGAAGTGTATAATCTGGTCTTCAGTGTCTTTTGAACATGGAAACGTGGATACTGGTAAAGAGAGGAGATAAATGTCTCTCCTGCATCTTAAGTGAACAGCAAAGGAAATTAACCCATTGCGGCCTATCTGGTGTGTCCCATCCATGTACACAAAGAGGCATGCTTGCAAAAGGTCAAGGTGTTGCTCTAGATGACAGTGAAATTCTTCTCATGCCTGATTAAAAGGTTGGAAAGTTTATCTTGCTCCTGTAGAAAGAAAGGTGAGTGTGATACATTTGATTCCAGTGAGATGTTATCTATAACACCCGCCATATCCTGGCACCGTGACACTGATGAAAATGCATCACAACTCCAACCTCCACCATTCCCAAGATTTCAAGAGACACTCTGTTCTTCATCTCACATGCACTACAGAGTGTCAAAGTGTCAAGACATGTACAACAACATGCAGTGATTCACAGTGTGCTGGGGGCAACCTGTGTGATTTGCTCCCCTCACTTATCTCTGGAGCTTCACTATTTGGGAGCATTTCAGACTCCACTCCAGCAGGCAGGGAGAGTGGGGATGCTCCCTTGCCTGTCTTGGTCTTTGTCACTTCTCCATTATGACAGGTAGACATCCTATGTACTGGCACCTCTCAAGCTGCAATAATTAGGAATGAGTGAAACAGTCCAAGGGATAAGCCTGATAAAGCAGGATACAGAGCTGCTCAGATGATGAGATGCCTTTACCTTTGAAAGGCTGGAAGACTGCTTTCTGAAGAGAACAAGGGCTTCTTAAAACAGCCTTAGGATGTGTTGGCCTTGATATGAGTGCTTTCTGTATCAGTGGCTGTGCACCTCTGGTGAAGCTGAGGATGCTGGGGGAAAGTACTGCAATACAGACAACATGCACATATATGGGCGATGATGCACTTTAGTCACCCAGTGCCTTTTGCATGTTTTCCTTTATTAATATTATTTTTAAAATACATAGATATATTCAGGACCAACACGTACAAACCAACTCAGGGTGCAGTCAGCCTGGGGAGGAAGCTTCCCACACAAGCCATCACACGCGCACATCTCCTGGATCTGTGTTCAGTGAAAAGTGTTGGTGGCCTGAACTCCTTAATTCATCTTCTTGGTGGTGCTATATTGAGCTGCTGTGGTCGTCCTAGCACACGCCTCACATTTCCCACAAACCAGGTGCTAAATTTTTACTAATGCCATGTCCTTGCTGCAGAATCTGAACAGGCAAGTGTTGCAGTTGCAGAAATTCCCCTGCTATGACCCCTCCCATAGGACCCGAGCAGCTTGCTTTGGTCTTTAAATAGCTGGGAGGTTCACCATACAAGCAAGTGGCATGTGGCTGTTGCAGGCTACCCGTTTTGATTTTATTTTATTTTATATAATTTATGTAGATTTTAAGTATCAAAGGGCTCTCCCCAAGTGTAAAACATGGGTATAGCCAAACCTCAGTTTTGTTTGGAAAGTAGTTTTTAATACCCATCTGGAGTGTGGGTGAAGGTGAAAGTTGTCAGGCTGTGAAAAATGGAATTGGTATTGGCTGACCTGAAATAGGCCGTAAAGTTCTATTCCTCACAAAGGCAAGATATATTATTGCTGTAACGCCATTATTCCGCTCCATCACTTTTAAACCTTGTTCCCATTATCTGCAAGTTAAATATAACCCTATGTAAAAACAGGAAGGACAGCGCTAAGTTGTCCAGCTTAACAGCACACACTTAAAACATAATAGAGCACTTGTTACTGTATTTTATGGAACGGAAACTCCAAACGTAAAGATGTATTAAGGAAATATCTCAAAGTTATTAGGGAAGGATATTTACAATTACAGATTGCTTTATATTATGCTTTTATGAACATCTCAGGAAATGAAATAGCCCTCAGCTGTAGAGAGTGAAGAGGGAGGTAATTTTCCTTAATACGGGTGATAAAATTAATCTGATTGAAATCGCTAGCGATTATTTCGCAGAATACTGAGTGGCAGTACAATCACTTACACTCTTTTATATTTTTTTAGTCAAAGCTCGTGTAGATGAAAGCTAATTACAAAGTAGTGATGTGAAGCGCTAAGGAAATAGTTTGTATAGCATAGAACAGGCACAGCTAATTGGGGTTTGTGATTACACAGATTGTTGTTAGGGAGAATTAACTACCAGCAGTCTCTCCTGCAAAGCTTCTCATCAAGGGAAAGTAAAAATAGACACTGGATCTGTTATTTATCTAATTATGCTATGAATATTTTCACAAGCATGTTACACACTCTCAAATGGTTTGTTGTTCAAAAACTTTCAGTCTCATGTTGCTTCTGATCAAAGTATCAATATGAAGTTTCTGACATTTGATGTTTTTTCCCCCTAATATTACACACCCATGACAGTCCTCCCATGAAATTCTTCCAGCAAACTGAATGGTATAATTTTAGGTATTTATACCTAATGCTGTGGCTGCTGAAATGCATCAAAATGATTATTAGACAGGTAACTGGACAGAGAAGATTGCAGTGAGTGACCAAAGTGAGAAAAGCCAACATAGGCTTTAAATAGCACTGAGAAATATTTTCTTAGCTATTATCATTTGGTTCATTGTACAAGCCTATCAAACAACGATAACCTTGCGAGTATGCAAAAAAAGCAGGCCTTTGTTTTATACTTCTCTACTCAGAACATGAAGGGGTGAATGGAGGAGATGTTCCATATGGAGATCCTGATCTTGTAAACTAATCTGCATGGGAGACTCCTTATGCTGCATGGAGCCTCACTGAAATCATTAGGACTCTGTGTGGTGCAGTGTGTAATCAGGCTGATAATAGATGCTCATTGAATTTGTTAAATGTTTTGCTTTGCTTTGTTACTGCCTTTTACTTGTTGACCTGGAGGAGCTTGCTGAGATTGAAAACTGTCATGTGATGAAATTTCAGAGAACTCCATAAAAACCAATACTGAAAGCAGCTTAGAGTCCTAATTTCTGGTGGATTATTGAATTAATAGCTATTAATAACAGATTCAGCAAATGTTGGTCATCGACAGCGTATCTGCAAGAATTTTGGAAGAAGTCCTCCCAAGATCTTAGTGGAATGTTGTAAAACTCTATTAGTAATCTTAGCACAAATGTTTGTCAGTCTCCACAGACGTTCTCAGGGATGGGGGTAGCAATCATAAAATGCTTAGGCAGTAGCATTCAAGGAAATTAGCAAGCTTTAATGCCACTGCTGAAAGGAGCACCACATCTTCCTGTGAGCATCGCTTCCCGGAATTACTGCCTGTTGGTGGAAAAGCCTCAGATACTCCTATCTCCATGCATGTATCTTCCTGTACCATCCCTGAAAGAACTACTTGAATGGCATCCAGCTGCATTCTGCACAGGGGCTTGGTGCTCAGTATTTGTAAGACATCTTAGGAGAAAACTGCAGCAGAGAAGTATTTTTCATCTGCATAACCTTAATTTTCTGTATTATACAGAATGTACAGGATTTCAGACTCATTTTAGAAGCCTGAAGATGAATGGGTAACTCATAGCAGTTTAATAATTCATACAAAATAAAAGAAAAAACTGTCAGAAGGAGCTTTCTGACTTTGGGTGGTCAATTTAAGACACTTGGGTTTGGATTTGCTTTTTGAAAGTTCTGAGTTCCCACAATCTCCTCTCTGAGTTAAAACTGAAATGCCCCAAGCCAGACGACCATTTTAGCATAAGCTCATATGCTTTTATTTTGCATATTTTATTTTTTTTCCTGAAAAATCCTCAGGCAACAGCTTGCTAAACTGTGAGTTGCCCTACAATCCAGCAGTTTCCAAACTTATTTGAACTAATAACACTGAAGATTTCTGTCAGTGCTCCAAAAATTAATCCTGCTGTGGAAATGGCCCTGTACCCAGAGGTAATTCCAGCTGGCTGGATATAATGGTGGGAGACAGAGCCCATATCTTACTGTAGGCTCCAAGAATGGGCTACAATCAAGGTTCCTGTGTGTTCAGGACCAGATGACTTGGGACCATCCAGCCACCAACCATCATTGACAAGTCTCACCCTCACCACAGCCTTACTGACTGTTCTTCTGTGGAACAGAGTGGGAAAAATCTCAGGACAGGTGATTTATACTACCTCCATGTAAATAAATAAAAGAAATTTGAGGTGCAGCAGAGCTTATTAACCAGCAATAGAAAATGTTGTATTAAATTTTCACAGAAAACAATAGAAATACCAAAATCATCATAAAGGGAAAGCTGTAAGATTTTATATCTCTTTAACAACCTGAAGGGTGTTATACCTTTAAATAAAAAAAAGTTGGCAAGCAACTGCATCTACAGAACCAGAGTAAAACTTTCCCAGAGAAGCTTTTTGCCCTGGATAGTCAACTTAAGACAAGCTGGGTCTGATTTTCCAACATGCTGAATTCCTGCAGCTTTTACTGACTTTACACTGGTATGCCCAAAATCAAAGCAATAAATACAGCATTAAATGCCTGTAGTAATGCTGGTTCTGCAGCCCTCACACTTCCCCATCCCTTTTGAGGAGCAGAACTGCTGTCCCAGTGGAGAGCCCTTGGGAGGAAGAGCATACCCACACTTTGGCACCCTTCCTTTAAATGTGGAGTACAGCTTCCTTTTCAATTCCCTGCATGGTTCCTGCACGGAGGGAAGAAGTGCAAGGTGTGTCACAGCCTAAGTAGACCACATCACATATAGTACTGCTGAGGACTACAGCCTACAGCTCCCGTCTTTAAAAAGCCCTGAATTCCGCAGGCAATGGAAAAAGGCAGCTTAACCCCTCCTGAATCAGTGTGCCTGTAGCTTTTGCCTCAACCCTCTGAAATGTTGTCCCTTTCTGATGGGGCTCATGTAGTGAGTTTTAGTTACCATTTCAATCAAAGCCACCTTATCATGAAGAAGGACTGCAAACAAAAATATCCAACAGGTGAAGTGAAGCCTCATGTGAATCACCCAGTGCTAGGGCAGAAACCCAGCAGGGCCTAGCAGCTGCTCTCTTTTTCTCTTCCTGTGGTACTGCCGGCACTCCTCTGAGCTCCAGGTGTTATTTCCCAAACATGCTATATGCCCGTAGCGTAAGGAGACAGCATTTTACAGCCCTCTGCAATGGAGATAGGAATAGGAAGAGGAGAAGGTATACAGAAAAGGAAACCTTATCCACCAGTTGGTTTAATTTACATTTGGAAAAGTATCAAGAACAGAGTTATAGCAGACAAAACTGCTCATGGTAGGCATAATATAAAAGGCTCTCATTTTTCATGTGAGTATACAGAGGACATGCTGGGTCAGATAAGTCATCCACCTTCTTCAGTATAGCTTTTATAAAATTGGCTGGCTTCAAATGAGCATGCCAGAAACTCTGCAGTAGGTTGTTACAGAGACTACTTGTCCACAGGGAAATTTTTTTCTTAATCCACTGCCTGTTCTATGCCCTGAAGCGTACGAATTTAGATCCTTTCCTAAACATCTTGGAATCATTTTTTGTTTGTGTTTTTGCTCTTTACTACAATAATTGTGGATACTTTGGTTATTGCCCATAGAAGTTTGATATGTGCAGTATAACAATAACATATCACACACTTGTATGTAAATATTTGCTATTCATTTTATCTAGAAAATTCGAGCAGGTATAATTAAAAATTATATATTTTTTCATACCCTTAATAGTCTGATACTAGAAACATGCTGTATTCAGTACATATTAGTGTTTTACTGCCATTCTGTATACGCAGAAAATAAAAATTATATGTATCCATGCAAATGATGGAGGATCTGGATCTGCAGTAATTTTCTAGTGCTACTCTACTTTGTCCACTCAAGTGACTGCCACTGAAAATTAAATGGCTTTCAATAATAATTCTGTAACCTGAAATGCCTACAGGATAATTAGAATATCTTGCACATAAAAAGTAATCATGCGTCCTCCAGTCATGAAGAATACTCCACAGCTGATCGACATCCCTGGATCTTTAATGTCCACGAGTTGTAACATTCAGGTGACAGGCATAACCATGTCACACTGCTCAGGGACAAATCCTTCCTCAAGCACAAAATTTGGCTTGCTGCTCTGTGCAAACTGTGCTGTACCCTTTTTTGTGCTCCTGTACTTCATGGCACCAACACCACTGTGCCTTTTGCTTTTCTATCCTGGCACCCTCCCTCAGCAGCACCTTGGCTGGGACAAAGTGGGCCCTCCTGTATTTTGGTCACCTGCGTTAAAATTCTGTCATCATGAAGGGACATGTAGTGCATTTTGTGGAGGCAGATTTTGTTCCAGCCAACTCAAGCCTTAAGTATTTGAAGGCCTACCAAAACCTACAATTTACAAGATGGCTTTTGGGAAAGGATAAGCCTCATTGCCAGGCCTTGTAACTGGCAGAAAACTGAGCATTCCTACTACCAAAAGCCACAGCCTCATTAAAATACTACACTGTGCCTCTATCAGGGCATCCTAATTCTCAGTAATGCTTACACTTTGCCCTCCAATCTGTCCCATCACAGGCATGGACATTTTCAGTTCAGAGCAAGAGCCAGAAAAATCCAAGTCTTCCCTCAGTCTGCATTTCAGAAATGCCCCAAATGAAACAACCAAAAAACACAGTTAAAAGTAACTTTGACTTCACATTTTTAAAGGAGCTCTTTTCTATCAGCTAATGGGCCAGAACTCAGTAAATCTAATGAACTGCAATACTGATATTAATTGCCATTACTCTGTCTTACACAGACATCTAATTAGGAGAGTGTATATAGTAAAGACACTGTCAGAGACTTACAATCCACAAAAGAGACATGTGAAGGATAAACGAAAGGAAAAAAAAAAATTATCTAATCTTATTCTTTTTAAGATGACAAACTGAGGCAGAGAACTGAAATACTTGAGCCATTGACTTGGACAGTCAGTTTCCACACCCGGTGATACACGATGAGCTCAACATGTAGTACAAAACTGAAGGAGGATTATTGTTTTGGTTTGTTTTCATGTGCGCTTCAGGATCAGCATTTCTGTATTCAATACAGATGGCTGCAGAATGACTTTTCTATCCTACGTAAAGTTCTTATTGTTTCAGCTTTGCATGGAGGTAACTGTGAGACCAGCTGAAATCTTTTTTAAAGGGTATTTACAGCTCTCTTTGCATGGAAAAAAATGTCTGCAATTTCATGTTTCTATAATCCACTTTTGCTCTGTTTTGATTCCCACGTTGGCTCACATGTCCCCATACCGAGTTCTTATCTGTGTAGGGTGGCTCAACGTTGCTGCACCAAAAGCCACCTGTCCCCAGGTAGCGAAGTCCAAGGGTAAGAACATGAATTGTTTCCTCATGTCCTGGAAGCTTGTTGCAGTTTTACTATAGCTACTTTACAGATAGAAACTGAGCCACTATGAACATGATAGAAATTGATGCATACGCTTGGAGGATGACAGACTATGTCTTAATGTAGACCTTTTAATGATGCAGAACACTGACTCTATGAATGCACGAAGCTCCAATTTATTTACACCTTTGGTTTGTTTATAAAAGTCCTTATGAATATTCTTTACAGCAGTACTGCTTTTAGTCCACACATATAAATTATCTACTAACTAGCATGCACCTACATTCACCCACCCCATCAGTGGGATCCACATTAGTGAATGAGAAATATTACAAATCGCATCCCTCGAAGGTTTGGGTTCACAATGGGCTCAGTCCTCTGTGATTCTTTGCTGTGATGCTTCCAATACAATAACATTCAGTAAAGAGAAAGAAAAAGGGAAAAAGCTGTCAGTGTCTTGTGGGAGTTTTTCTTCAATTCTTTGCCTGTGGTGCATTTTGCCTGAACATTGCTGTAGTAAGTTTTATCTACATGTTTATCTAGTTGTCTACACCAGAGGATATATTGACCAGGATATTATTCCCAACATACATTTAGCTTTGTCCCGGCTCTTAAATCTTCATTGTTACCTAATCCCTTGACAAGCTCTGCAGTGTTCAGCTCCTGAGCGCCTCAGTACTACAGTACACATCAGATTTGCATACAGCTAAATCACCCCATGGAAAATTCCCCTGGTGCACATTTTCTACTTAAACTGGTGATTAAGTGCCTCTATCTACTACAATTTGAAAAGCATCAGCTTGTTTCTGAGTGCGTGTTTTGGCTGGTTGAAGAAATAATTTAGTTTACATGCGAAACACCAAAAAAACCCCCAAACAACTCACCAAACCCAAAAATGTTATTGCTTTTTCCACTTCAAAGTTCCTCATGCTGATTTTTTTCCCCTGGAATAAAATAGTGCAAAGCCATATATTTAAATGTCAACAAGACTAATAAAAAAGGAAAGATAGTAGATGTGTGCTCCTTCTTTTGGGAAAAATAAAATCCCACACTATAATTAGCAAAAGAATGAAGCAAATATAAGCATTTTTACTGACCACGAAACAATTTCACTCTCTTTTTTTTTCTGTTACCTGTTTCTGGTTTGTTTCTTCTTGACAACCAGCATATTCAGTAGGAAATCTGTGTCTCGTTAAAAATATTTTCAGAGAAAAAATTTTCAGCAGCCCAAGAGTAGACATACACATATATACAGAGACCTAGTATTAGAAATCCACTTATTTAAAATTATAAGCTTCATAGTTAAAAAATTTTTGAACTTTCTGAGGGCTAAAACTAAGACTGCATATATAGTCTTAATTTCATTCTCTTGTATATTTGCCTAACAGAACAGTCTAACATTCATGTTGACTCCTTGGCCTTTGTACCCATTTGCTGGAAAAAAGTCACAGCAATTGTGGTAGATCCAGACAGACGGACACTGTCTTTGTCTCGAGGGAATCAGGGACACTGTCTAAAGCTGTTCCTATCCCATTTCCCTTTCTGCTTGATAGCATGGGCAGTGTGGCTGCACAAATGGGCACCATGGGGATTCTGCTCCCCCTGATGGCAGTGGGCAGGTCATCCAGCATGGGAATGGCTGTCTTCTGAGATGGAGATACTCATACCTGGCCCAAGGACAAAGACCACTCTAATGTGGTTATTGTGCTTTTAGTACCTAAGCTAGTACCAGGCATGGCTCTAGGATCAAAGTCTGTACTTATGAATAAACGATCCGGGGCTGTTTTCTGAGATCAAGTAAATGGCACATTTACGTCTGTACGGCTGAATCCTCTTCTCCCCGCCTTGCCCCTACTGCCACCCAGAGACTGTCCTTGCTCCAGCCTGTTCCTTAAAGAGCACCTGAAAAACTAATATGGACATGTGCCCAGAATGTGCTGAGGAGCACATTAGCAATGAAGCAGCATAGTTGATCGTAGGTCTGGTCCCAACCACAGATTTGTAGCAGAGAGGCAGCAGCTGTGAGCCGTGTGGAGTGATGGACAGCTTGCAGGTGGCTTGTTGCTCTTTGACACAAAGCTGTGACCTTCTTCCATATATCTGGCATATTTCCAGGGCTCAGTAGAAAAAAACCCAGGACTGTGACAGCAAATGAAAGCAAAGAATGAAGCCTTCTGCAATCTTACCCTGTTCTCTACCTCAGAATAATTTGTCTCATGTTGACCATCTTTAGGTATGGACCATTTCCAGTCCAGGGAAGTGAAATCAAACTGACTTCTACTTCCTTCTTGTAGGAACCAGAGAATCCAGTATACTAACCTGATCAGCAGGATGTTTGATATTGATATATACAGAAAAAGGTGGTCTCTCTGTAATCTGGATTCCAAAACAATTGCAGATTTTTAAAAAATAACTCAGACTCCACTCAGGAGGTGGCAAGCAGCCTGGGCGACTGATTTTTTGTGTGTAGATATCCATAAAATATTTTCCATTTCCCCACACATTTTATGCAGCTGTGCTTCCTCTTTTGTCTGCCTACCATCCTCTTGCCTCTTTTTGGACCTATTGAGATCAATGAGGTTTTTTAATCAAACAGATTCAAAAGACGATGATGTCTCACAGCCATTTAAATTCTTTATATTTTCAGAAATACTGGCAGCTGAGTAAAAGAGCATCTTTAACCTCCTGTGAGAGTAAGACAGGTAGAGTTCAGTTCCTGCATCCCATTTGGCAGCAGCAGCTTGCAGCTGATCAGCAATGATATACTGTCTAACAGCTTTGCTGTGTCTTGTCTAGTGTTGGAGAGACTGTGAGGGAAAACTGGGTTATTCAAGGCAGAGCCTTAAAGAAGCAAAACACAGAAATCTATAGGAAAACCCATTTCATTAGCCTGACTGGTCGTAGACAGTCTAGTCTAAGCTTTAGGGATATCTGTCAGGGGACAACCAGGTTATGCTGGACATACCAGATTCTGGTACATTACTTAATTTCATTATGCCAATTAAGCAACATAAGTGGCTTCATCCTAGATTACGTGTTTTAATAGTTTTTCAGGAAACACATATTTTTGATTCCATCAGCTTTAAAGTACTGCCTTGTTGTGCAGGTTTGCAAGGCATGCCTCCAATGCAAGTAAGTGTTGTGTTATCTTCAACTATTCTGAAAAGTCCCGTATACAACTGTAAAATTGATTTTTAAGCAGAGTGCAAATTGAAGCTATAGAAAGAAGACTACTCTAAATACAAATCACTGCTCAGTCTGAATAGAAATTACTTTCACAGGCTACATACAAAAGAGCAAACATTGTACTTAATGAATGCCAGACTTCTGCAACATTTAAGGATCTTTTTCGTTTTACTCAAATCAGCTCTACACCTGCACATTGTTTAAAGCTGTATACATCAACTTTGCCAGAAAAAAATATCTGCTGCATGTTCTCAGTGTCCAACTTGCTCACACAAAATCAATTCGTCCAGAGTAAGATTATGTCCTGCTTCTCCAAAAAGGCTATTTTCATGCCAGATTTACATGTCAAATCTGCAACATTTAAGGTATAGGATTATTCTGAAGACTGAAAAAATGTTTTATATGGGGGAAAACTGGATTTCCTCATGTTCAAAGATGGCACAAATCACATATGCTAGAAAAATGTTTTAAATGCCAGACTCTGCCTACCTGACTCAATTAAAGCCACAGTAAGGGAGGCTGTTGTCCTTTTCTGATTGGCATGGATTAATCTGAATTTCCTCAGGTACGTTAGCCCAGGAGCAGCTGAGGCTTACCCTGGTGGCTGCAACTGCAGTCATTTCTTACCTCACTCAGGTGTTGCTTTTGGCAGTGGGAGACAGTGTGCTCCTGACAGCTTTAAACCAGAGTTTCTCCTGGAGTAATTAGCTAAAGAACAATTGTGCATTAAAACCACCTCATTCGAACATTGAAGGATGTGGATGGAAAAATAGCATAAACCCTGTTTTGATCTCAGCATGGAAAATTTCAGCCCACACAGAAGCACTTTAACATTCTCCAGTGGGGTTGGCTAAAAAGAAACAATTGAGTCTAATGAAAAACCGTAACTCTGACTACTTAGATGATTTTTCATTAGATATTTTTCATTAGGGTGAAGTCCATCCTCTGACAAGTCAGAGGAGAGCAGCTCTGAGCTCGGGAGGTTGCAGAGCAGCAGGTCTGGTTAGAAAGAACCTGTCTTCCCTGCAGTCCAACTCACGACTACAGGGCGTTTGGCTGCTTCAGAGCTTCTGCTTGTGGGGCTGAACCAATGCTCCATTCTGGACTTGGGGCTGTTCCCACGCCAGCTCTGTTGTCTCTGTAAATGAAAACTGGAATTTTAGTAATGTTTAATCCCTTAATGTCTCTCAGTGTGACCACTGCAGGCCGGGATCCAAAATAATCGTGGTAGAACAGGCACACAAAAGAAAAGCCCCCAGTTAATGATGGGTTACAGTTTGCTGGGTTTATATATACCTCTACAAAACCTATATAAAATACAAGCTCCAAGCTTGCTTTTTGGAAGTGCAGCAGACCTATCACATGTAAGCTCATGGCTCTGAGACAGGCCTGTGATGGTTGATCCTTATCCATGGTAAAATGTCCTTTTTGCTGCAGCTAATTATTTGTGGTAGGGAGAACATATGTTCAAATAACATTTTCTGCTTCTGCTAAAGCACTTATTTATATAATTTCTGGTTTGGCCTTCATTTCTCTTTTATATGTTCCAGGCTATTCTCTAACCTGCAGGCAGGCCCCAGACTTCGAAGATCACCCTAAGAAATGGTGTGTCTGTCAGCGTATTTATAGTCCTGCTCTAAATGAAGTATTTAGGGTTTTGCCTTGGCTCTAGACTCTTACTGCTTATTATACAATCTGTTGTTTTGTCATATCTGTTGTGAACAAAGAGTATCCTTCTGATAATGTATTGTTAATAGCTATGCATTAATGATAATATACAACAGCTGAAATGATAGTTTTTATCTGTAAATATTAATGCATCACCAAGATAGAAATTCATTTAATAATTAATATGTGAATGTTTCAAGGAAATGCAAATAGTCATACAAGCACACAATGGCAAAACATGAGTACTCTGTGGTGCATGCAGAATTTGGATATAAACTGTTTTGTTCACAGACTTAATATTTTAAATAACCAGAATTCTGAGTATGTATATCCACTAACTTTAACAAATAAATTAACGAGAACTTCCTCATATGCTCTGTGCTACTTAGTATCCAGAAAAGAAGAAAAGAGCAGGAACAACAGATGCCAGCTGCTGAATGTTAGTACTATTCACACTGTTGAATACAGAGGCTTCATACCAAGAAAATGATCAAGAACAATACTTCTGTAAAATTGAAAACGGTCTTTTTTTTTTTTTTTTTTCAAATGAGAAGAAAACAGGGAATAATGAAGGGAAAAAAAAAAAAAGCATGCCATAGAATTGCTTTTTATTATCGGGCAATCTAACCCAGAGTCCTCTTCATTATAAGTCACAGACCAAGTCATTGCTTCAGAAACAAGTGAATTTTTTTCTGACTCTGTAATAAAGTATCATGGCTTATTTTGGTACCCTGCAACCTGGAAGCAACACTTTCAAGAAATTTGTGGGTCAGGTTGAGCTGATTTCCTTATGGTTATGTTTATGGATTTATTACCCTTCTAGAAATTAGCCCTATTAGGTTGGGATTTTCAAAGACTTTTTTGGTTTACTCTTCAGGATGGAGAGCTGATTTTTACAAGAAAACAATTTCTATCTTAACTACATTTCAAAAGTAGGCATGTAGATGAGGGCATAATAGTTTGGAAATGTGTCCTATGCTACATCAAGAACTTGGATAAAGTAAGAAGTGTTCTGCATGGAGAGTGCGTGGTTTTTTCCCTGCACTGTTTGTTCAGGATTCCCATTAAAAAGCAGAATTCTTGGCACAGTAACCTAGAACATGAGCATATCCTTACCCTATCGGTAAATGCAAGAAAATTAAACCCATATCAGATGAATTGATTAGAAAATTGGAAGTTATAGAAAAGTTAAAGTGCAAATAGTGAGCAATTGTACCATTGTCTTCCGGAAACTTGAAATGAGTGAACTCCTCTGAGAAACTAGTCAATTAAATTATCATGCAGCTAAGTTGCAGTAAATAAAAAACTCCAGAGTACTTGAGTATAACATATGAAGTGAAATACTGTTGTTGCGTGTTATTGAAAATTGCACAGCTGAGAAAATAAAGGGTTAAAAAGACCCAGCAGCTCCTTAGCTGAAAAAAAAAAATATATTTTTTTCTGTTTTACTCAGTAGGGATGTTTGTGTTTAGGATTGCATGCAATGAATATGCATAATATTTAGCTTTATTCTTGTCATTGTTTACAGCGTATACTGCCTGTGTGTTGGCAAACCATGTCTCCCACTTGGGACAAAGCACAATGGATAGCACAGAAAGAAGGGAATCAGTCTGGGTTTACCATTACGTTTAGACTGGGAAATCCCATGACACAGTGCTTTTATTTTTGGTTTTTTTGGTAGCCTCTTTGAGTCTTCTCCCAGGCAGCAGGTTCAAATAAACCAGGTAGAGAATTTGAAGGAAATTCTTGGTTCCTCTTGCACCAAGCTGAAATTGCTAGCTGGGTCTAGAAAATTTTATGGAGATTGAAAGGGAACTTCCTTTGGAAGCTTTCCATTTACTTGTGTATCTCCATGTGTACAGATGCTGGGAGTTCAGGAGCTCTCCAAATATTTGCTGCTTCACACACACTAAGACAGCTCTGCTGTGACTCAGTCCTCATGAGGCTACAGCTGGAGAGCAAGGTTTCTCTTGCACTGCCCCAAATGACTACAATTCACCAGGATGCTATACACATCCTGAGGTGAGCAGGATAATTCAGGTGGGAGAAGAGGTGCTTTGGCACAGTGAAGACTTCTAAGTCACCTCTGAGACTGCTGCAACCTTGCAGGTTGATTTATACCATCACAGGGGCAATGCAACACCATCCATTGTACCACCTGTTTCTGAGCACTGAGGTCTTTAAAAATCACAGAGAGAAAGAGTCAAACTGTGACACATAAAACTCTCACTATCTAACCAGACAAAATTGACAGAGCTGGGAGTGACCAACAAAGCAGTTTACTCCAAAGTCACATCACTGGCCTGTGCAAAAGCAAAGAGACCTTACAGAGTGGCCAAGACAATCCTGCCGATGCGGTCACTCTATGCAAACACACAGTGGCCATGTTTCCAGCACAGTCCAGCAGAAGCATATTATTGTGCTCACACTATTCAAGCAATAATATTTTGCCTTGCTCTCAAAAAAAAGCTGGGAATTTGCAGCCAGGTTTTTCTAAGATATGTAAAAAAAAAGATTGAAAGTCCCTTAGTTTTGATTTACAAAACGTAACTTTTTCAAAGCTTTCAGAAAAGGCAAATTCAGTTACTGCCTGAGACAGACGTGCAGTCTGAGGAAATGTGCCTTTCTTCCAGCAGGATTATTCTACAGGACACTGGTGTTCCTTGCAGCTCGCTTATGCACCTTCACACTCACAGTTTCCACAAGCTGGATGTCTGCAACCAAAAGCAAGGAATGAATTCCCATTAAACAAGGACATGATTTTCATAGATAAGGTTTATTTCTTAACAAATCCTCCAGATCTCCTACTGGAAGATGACCTTGTAAAAGCACATAAATACATTACACAAAAGGGCTGAATTTGTCTCCCTTTTCCTCTCAGAATTCACTGGAAAAATCAAACTGCTGTAATGAGAGTTATAAACTACCATTGCTCAAATCTGACTTTATAATTTGGTTTATTTAGAACATAGAAATACACATGAAATTTAATCAGCATCTCAAGTCACATTATGTACTCTCTGCTCGACAGGAACTGAGCACATAAATTAGCTGAACTGGGAGCTAGTCCCAGATCCATCCCTACTTGACTACAGCACCTCTTGCTAGGAACTTCCAGCAGGGGAAGCTCTTAGCACATCAGTATCTTCATACTTTAGGCGAGAGTAAAGTTTAGTCAAGACAGAGCTGGGGAAAGGGAGGGGGGAGAACTGAGGAGGAGGAGGGGGGCAAAGGAATCAAAAAACAATATTGTCATAGATAGTTGTATCCGAAAATCAAAGAAAAAGATATTATTTTGATCAGATGCCTTTGTTGCACCTTAGAAGTTTGAATCACGTGGTACACGAAGAATTGAATTACATGGTATGTAAGAGCAGGGAGACTGGGAGTATTTTTGTATGAAACTCTGTGGCTTACAATACTCCTTCTGTGAGGGAATGGCGTCCAGTTTGGGACTGACAGGCAGCCTACAAGCTTTGTGCCAGCACACTAATCCCTTGTCTGTGGGTTACTGAAAACCTTCTCGCATTTTTGTTCCCAGTTCACCTTGGTGAAAAAAAACCCAATTCCACATATGATAAATCCAGTGTCTGCAGAAAGGCAGTCACCTAATTGCACAGTGAAGCAGAAGAAAGCCTTGCAAATGGTATACAATTTTCAAAGTGTTCCAAGCCTTAGGCAAAAGCCTTTCAACTATGTCTAAAACTGAATGATAAAATATGTTGTACAAATTATCTGTGAACAGGAAACATGTGGTAGTGGCAGGGGACTGAAATGTAACACTTGTAAAGAAATGGGAACTGCCAGTCATTTATACCCTTTTACTTTTCTCTCAGTCACAAGTTCCATGATATTTTTTTTCACCATCAGTTGATGTTCAAGTTTATAATAAGACATTTATCAGATCTCACTAGGCCAATTACAGCTATGTAGCAAAAACAACAAGAAATAATACCCCATATGAAACTAAAGGTTTAGTTTTGTCCCTTTCTTCATACTTTTATAGAATTTCTGTTTTATCATTGCAAGGATGTGTATGGATGGAATTCTGAAAGAGTTTCAGTACTGCAGAAATGCCTGGGATGCCAGTCATCTGCACATTAGACTAGAGTAATCAAAAGCTGAGAAAACTTTTTAAAGTCCTGTCTATAAAGCAGTATTGAAAAATAAAGAGAGTGAGAGGATGAAAAGGGAAATGCACAATACTGTTCAGCAAGAATAAAAAAACCCCACACCGAAACACCTTCAATTCTGAAAGCTCATTTCTGCTTCCTTGCTCCTAAAGTTCCTGCAGTAATGGTGTATCTTATACCTTCTGTTTTTTAAAGATGTAATCTTTATCACCAATACCAACTACTGTGCACTGTGGTCCTCATTGATGGAATTTTTTATAGATTACCTCCTGAAGAACACTTCAAGGGTGAGGGGTGACAAAACAAAAACTTTCACATTTTCCTTCATGTTACACAACAAAAAGCAAACAGTATTGCCAAGTCTCAAGAAATTTTTTGGCGTAAGTTAAACATGAGATTTAAATGTAATGCTTAAAAGTGCCACCTGCAAGCAGCTAGATAAAAAAGACAAAACCACAAAATAATAACAGGATTTTTATCCATGACATTGTTTTAGATAACTGGGTATGTGTATGCCTTAGCTCTTAGAAATATCAGAAATACATAGAAATATACATAAATACATAAAAAAGTGTGTGAAAGTCCATTGACAAGGGAAAATTCTTAACTGACTTGCTGAAAGACACTCTAACCCTCATTTAAGACTGTATTACTTCTGTCTACTGCTGTCCTAATTAGACCACATTAGGTGTCGTTGGTTTACTGCAGGGCCAGAACCATTCATGCCCGTTGTGATAACATGGCTGGTGTAATTTGGTGAACTGGTGAACATGCAACATTAGTGTCTGTCAAATTGATTTCCTGCTGATATTCCCCGTTATGTGTATGACACAGGCAACTACTTGAGAAAATAATTAAAATTTTGTTCGTATCTGAGATAAAAAGTCTTTCTTTCAAGATCTGCTAAGAGAAACTTTCAGAGGCAAAAGAATTAAATGTTTTGCAGCATTCTGAGAGACTAATGAAGAGGTTGTGTGATTTGAAGGTTAACTCATTGGGCTGGGACTCATTAACATAACTAGGCAAACAATAAGGTGGGGTATTTCTGATTCAGTGATCAAACCCGAGCATTGGGGAAAATCTCAAGCAGATCTTTAAAAACAGTTTTGTAGTTAAAACCAAAACAAAGCAAAATTTTAAACGAAGAAGTGCTTTACTTTGAGATTTTTTTTTTACAAATTTGGATTATTTTTCTTGAAAGACTGGAAATTGAATATTTTAAATAGAGAGGGCTAAAGATTTTATTCTGAACTACTTTATCACTTTTCAAAGAACTATTCCCTTTAAATATAACACAATGAAATATTTGCAACCCATTTCAATATTTTCCCTACTGTCCTATTTTCTGGCCATGAATATTTCCTGCTGAGAATTTGAAATTAGATTTACTCCCGGTAGCTGTGCCTGTACTGAAAACCAGTAAAACCTCCGCAGTAGGAGACCAGTAAGACCTCAGCCTTGGTCTCATGTCCAGGGCGGGATCTGCTAGAGATCACAGTGGCTGCTTCCTATGCTGCATGTCTGGATTTACTTTGCATGAAAACCAGGAAAGCATGAAGCAATGATTGAGTCTGTTTGACTTTCGCATTGAAGTAGACCCAGACAGATCTGGGAAGCATTCCTGGCTTCCCCACTATTGCCGTAAGTTTTGAAATATTGAGATTTTTGTTTAGCAGCTTTATTATTAAGCTAAAAAATTCCACTTGCTGAGTTTTGAAATAAATGTCCAGTTCTATTATGCAACAGCTACATGACTTCTGGTCAGTATCTGTATTTCTGGGCTTAATTTTGCCTATATGTACAGCAGGAACAATAATAGCTGCTTCCTTAGAACAGAGCTTTGAAATCTTTAGGAAGAAAGTGCCATGTAACTGTATTGGACTGTTCCAAATTATTTGTGCTTTTTCTCTTTCTCCTGTTAATACCCATTTAACTCTAGCTTTTACAAGAACAGAGTAAAAATTTCTGCTTTTGAAAACTTTCTACTTCTTCCATTCCTTAGACCTAAGTTCCTAAATTTATGGACGAAAATAAAAATCCATTGAAGATTAGCAGATATAAAAATATCACTTTTAGCTTAGGAAATTGGTAAGCAGTCGAGTCCTGCAGTCTAGAAGAATATTTGGACCTGTTTTGTGATGCTCACCCTGTTGTGGCACTCTTCCCTCAGCACTTGCTGCTGTCTGCTCCTTTTCTTTGTAAGGGTTCAGTGAGGGTGTATTGACCCACTCCATCAGAGATGGGAAACATCATGTAGGTATCTTCAATCAAATTTCATTCCCAACTACACTAATGGGTGACCTCTTTCCATCCAAGGAAGTCCTTTCCTGTTATTTCCAGCATAAGCCATTCTGGCAAAGAAGCAGCATTCCCAGAAGATGCTGGAATCTGGCCTCCTGTTGGTGCTCTGCTGGAGTGCTAGGCCTCTGAAAGTGTGCTCTAGGCATCATTTAAACAATCCATATGCATGGTGATGCTCTTCTGCTCCAGTTGCTCAGTGAACACACTGGCCTCCCCTAGCATTTCCAAAAATACTCGTCCATAGTTCTTTGTAGGAGCTGCTGCACATTTGCCACATTGGACTTCACCTTCATCTGCTGACAATGAGCCCAGAGTCCAGATTTAACCCTACACTGAAACCCCAGGAACTGAAATACAAATTTGTCCTCCTTCTGCAATAATATTCTTCACTTCCGGGAGACATGGTATTGGATTTGTCGATTCTTGGCTCTGACCTGGTAACGATGTTCTTATATTCCTTACATCAGGTTTCTACGTCTTTGGTGGGTCCTCTTGGGAATGGAGACAGAAAAAGCAGAACATGTTCGGTTAGTAGTTTTTATATCTAACTTTATCCCAAAACACACATGAACACATGAAACAATAGGTACAAAAGTCATATTCTTTCTTTGAAGGCCATCTTTACTTGAAATCTATCATCTCTTAGTGATCCTAACAAATCATCTCAAAGTAATGACATCTCCAAGTAGCAGACTGTCTTCTTTCTACCGAGGAATATGACTGCTTTTAAGGGGAAAATAATCTTTCTCTCATGGGTGGTCAGCAGCAGAAAAACTGCATATACAGTGCAATTGCTAGTGATTTGTTGCTAGAGTAATTTTAGAGGCCAACAGTGTCTTGCTTGGCTTCTGGTTGCCTGTAAAGAAGGGTGCAGTGCCCCTCTTTCTACCAAATCTACCAGCCCCATTAGAATGTTCCTAGTACCCTGGCTATTTCTTTTTAATTCTTTGGAGTTTTCTGGTTTTTGTTTAACTTAATAATGATTGTAATTTATCTGGGTTTTTGTTTTTAATCAGAACTCTCAAAAGTGAGCACTCTCAAAAATGTGGCACATGGACAAGTTCTGGTCTACAAATCACTTTACAGCTATTGTAATGGGCCAAAGAACTTTATGTTGTCTCTTGACCTTGTTCCAGATGGCAAGTGTCACAAAAAACACTCTGAAAACTCTAAATACTTGCTTAATATCACAATTCCTGCAGTTGCAGTGAGATGCTTTGTGATCACAAATGGGAAGAGAGCTGGTTCAAGAGTCGACCTCTCTAATAAGATGTGTCATTGCCATGATAAATCCCTGTATGGTGTGTGTCATGTGTCTAGTGAAGTGAAAAATATTATGAATCTATTTTCAGGTGTGAGGAGTTTACTTGGTACTGGTGAAGATGGAATAATGCAAAGTTGCTACAGAAAAAAAAAGCTACTTGAAGTGGGATTCTCTGAATAGACAGATAAATTCTGTCTCACACAGACTCTGCTGAAGGAAAATGGAGCAAAGCATGTGTGTCACTAGAAGGGCATGTCACTATAAAACAAAGACTTTTTGCAAGGATGAGCCATTGTTCTAATTTGTCACCTTGTCAGAGTAAGAAGTCCCATGGACCCCTGTGGGGTCTAGGCTAGGCAGCTGTCATGTATTTCAGGTTATCCTAATAATGGATAGACCACGCTGCCATTTGGTTATTTATCAATAAAACACTTCTCTTTTGAAAGCTGACAAATTGTCATCTTTCCTGTGCACCACAGATTCCTGAAATTTTGGCCCAAACTCCCTCAGCAACCTGAAGAAGTGTTTTTGTTGCTTTAAAGGTAAAAAATACTCTTCAAAAACTCAACCAAAATCATTTAACAGCTGAATTAATGGGCCAAAGCCTTGCTAATTCACTGACTCAGAGGGGAGCTAAATTCAGACCCCTTGAGGCAAATGTCTCATGATGTGGTTATTATTTACTTTTCCTGGGTGCTCCTTGCAGTGCCTGGAATATCCTGCACTAACCTTAAGCATTCTCTGTTGGCTGGTTCATATACTGTAGAATTAGAATGGTTTGGCTTCAGGCTCAACAGGAGGCTGAAGCATTCCAGGCCTCTGAGAGGAAAGGGGAACTAAGAAGTGGGAACGAGTGTGGCTGCATAACCAGGAACTCCTACATGAATAACATTAACTAATGTTTTCCCCAATTTCTACCAAGTGGCTTTGATAAATGACTAAATACATAATGTCATTTGATTCAAGCTAAATTCTGTGCTGTTTTTCAAATCCCGGTGTGAAAGAATGCTGCTCCTGAGAATGCTACATGGCACAGCGGGCCAACATGTTGTTACAATAATAATAATTTACATTTTTATTAAGAATTTACTTTTGAAGTATCCCAAAATGCTTCAAAAAAACCATACACAGAGTGCTGCAGATTTGATATCAATGGGAGCAAGGCAGAGCAAGGAGGGAAAATTTTGTGAATAAGCTTCATCAATCCCTGTTTTATGTAGAGTATATGTGGTTTTTAATGCTTACATAGGCAAAATGAGTTCTCAGTTCTTTAATGATCAAATTTAAAAGAATCTAGTGGAAGAGAGCAAACTAAACCAAACCTATTAGGAAAGGACGAGGCTTCTTTAAATTGGTGCTTTGAGATCAGGATCTTGTGGTTTAAAAGGAATATATATTCATGCTTGGAATGGAGACTTACAGGGTAATTTTTATCCAAAGATTCCTGAGAGGAGCAGCCAAATTCTTACTTGTTTTGCTCTGCAATGTTGCTTTGAAGGGAGAGTAAAACAGGTGTAAGGCAATGTTTTTAGCCTTGGATGAAATGCTTGAGAACAGACATATGATTAGCTGCTCCTGTTTTAAGGCTCAACCTTCATCTTCTTGCTGAACCCACAGAGGATGCATTGGGTGGATACAAAAGATAGATATTCATGCTACCTTCGAACTTTGGCAGAAAAAGAGCCTATTTCTGTACATTTTGCATCATTCCTCCAGTTCCCCATGAGCACCTCAGAGAGTCTCCACGCTTTTCTGCTCTTTATTTACCATGTGTATGACCCAGGATGGCTGCCCCATGCTCTCTGCACATATAAGTGACCTGGGTGTCCTGCTCTCACACACACATAGATCCCCTCTTTTAAAATTTTGCCAGTATGTTTTCCTCTCTATTCAGAAAAAAAATCTCACTGAAGTCACAACTTACATAAGAACCAAATACAAACTGGTAGCAAGATAATATTTTCCTATTAAACAAAGTTTTCAGAATCCTGGAGGGAGTGAAGACCAGTGTAGCAGCAGTCTGTGGGTTCCTTCAGCCATCACTGTTCCAAAGCCAAGATAGTGTTGATCTATAAGTAGGGTTCGTCTAACTTGAACTAGACCTGCTCTGCCTGCTTGGCCCCAGAGCTTTACAGCTCTGACAGCAAAGTTGTCCTGCCAGGGATTTCTGAGGAGCAAAACTTGCCTATGTTTTAAATACAAGTTGTGCAGCAGGGAGGATGGAGCAAGCCAGCTGTCCTCTGCCCTGTCAGTGGCTGCATGCCAGTCCCCTGTGAGTTATCCTCCTATTTGCATTGCTCTTCCGCCTGGGCCAAACAGGGGCTATTTCTGTTGTAATGCTTTCCCTCATTTCTGCTAAAGGGGTTTATCAGAGTTCCCTTCAGAGTAAATCACTCCTCATGAGGTCTTAAAAATATAATTTAAAGCTAAAGCCTAGAATCACATTTCTGTCTCCATCTTCTGCAAAGGAGCTGTCAATTAGAGACACCAGGTGGGAGCAAAGATCTCTGAAAGCAAACTGAATCAAAACGTGGATTTTTCTGCCTGCTGAGGAGTCACAGAGTTTTTGCTATTCTCAATTTAGTGTGAGGGGCAAACCAGTGCACTCTTTGAGAGTGAGGAAGCTTATCTATTATATTTCCATACAATACTATCCCAGAGAACCAAAGTGAAGGTCTGAGGGAAACAAGGAGCACCAACAGTTTTCCAGTTTCCTGGATAGAATGGTTTAATGCACAAGTTGGCTACCAGCAGGCTCTGGTTCTATCCCCCAAAATTATGTGATTTATAATGTAAACTGGCAGATCCAGTTCATCTCTATTTTCATTTCCAGGCTTCTGTTTAGCAACACCATTAGTTATAGTAGGAAACCCTCAGTTATGTTACCTGTCACAGCTTCTTCTGGGACAGTATAAATTTGCAGCAGTGCTGAAGAAGCGTCTTAACCAGACCCACCCACATATAAGCAAAACCCAACACAGCAAATTTGTTACAGGTTTCCGAGTTGATAAGGATAAAATCACAAATGACCCAGACCTATGAGCCTTAGTAATACCTTTGTAAAAATTTCCAGATATCTCTTCCCAATTCACCCATCCTGACAGGGAGAAGTGTGCTCTGATCATACCTATCTTCTTCCCTGGTGGTTTCTACTCTTTTTCTCATATGTGTCAATTAAGACTAAGTAAAAAATCCAGTGTGCTCAAGCCTAATTCACCTAAAGTACTTCATTAGAAATTCCAACCCCTTTCTTATAGGCCGTAGCTTTTGGAAAAATAAATAAACTATTTTGGTCTAGATAGAACCTTGTTCATTGCTCAACCATTGTTATCTTGACTCCTTATAATTTTCTGTTTTACAGCTTCCTCTGAATATTATGGGAAGATTAATGTCATTACATAAGTGAAATAAATTCATGTTATTCAGATGCATGCAAGATATATTTAATATTTATATAAAATAATGCAAATGTTTCCTACATGTTGCCAATATGTTTACTACAAAGTTAAAGATTCTTTTCCTGCCAAGATTACTGGTAGAGCACTACTAAGGCTTAAAAGACCTGAACAAAGCTCTGTCTCTAGAAGAGAGTAGAATAAGATAGGTAGACAGCCAGACAGATAGCCAGACTGACTAAACTAAGCTATCGAAAGGATATAGATAAAGCAGTATCATTAACAAGTAGTGAAGGCAAAGCTCTACATTTTAGGCTCTGTGTTATTAGACTTAATCAGCTCTTGAAGAGGAAAACAAGCCATCAGGACATAAAGCCCTGAATCAGACAATAAGCCACCAAGACTAACAGATATCAGTTACACACAAGAAAGTGATGGCTCATGTAAACTCTGAAGGAGAGAAATGTTCTGGTACCCTTTGTGGAGTGTGTTCACTCTTGAGGAAGAATAAAATTTAGGAGGCCTTTATTATACTGAGATCGAGACAGGAATAACTAAAGTTAACATTGCTAATGATGCACTGTTGTCAGAGACAGAGGAACCCCAAATATGATGTAGTCAGTGGGCTCTGGGAGCAAAATGGAAATTTCACTTTCCTGTGAATAGTAAAGAGTTTGTTAATCAGTTACACCTGTGAATAACTTTTAGTATTTGAATAGTTCTACTTGCTATATTGAGATGAATCATGTGAGAGATGACCCACAGGGCATGTCATGAATTATTCCACTAATTCACAAACTGACCATTAGGAAGTAAGTTTCTTGCACAGATTCAAGAACATAGGTCTTAAAATGTTTATGAGTGAACCTTAAAGGAAACAATTTTCTAACTTTAGACTAAAAAAAAAAAAAACAAAGAAAAACACAGAGGGGAAAAAAAAACAACAACAAAGAAACTCGATTACCAGCTGGATTTCCCCTTCCATTTCTTCCTTTACTGGAAAAAGTCTACAAGTTCTATGGGGCACCTGAAGATTGATGATATAACCCCGGAAAAGCTATGACTACACTTGCAGCTCTTTCCTAAGCAAAATGGAGAGGCCTGCCATGACACACTTTATTTAGTATGGATGAAATGTTCTGGACATTACTTAGACTGATCTAACGTTCATCCAGAGCCACAATGTTGGAGAAGTAGTAATCATGAGCATTGGTGCATGGAGAACTCGTTTATCACTAGAGAACCACAAAAGAAAGAGCCCATTTGAATCTTATTTTCAAGTGTGCTTTGAAGCGCTAAGGTTAACAAATCCTTTAGTCACATACTGTACAGCCCTAATCGAAGCTCTTTCTACTTGGTCCCGCAGAGTATGTCTTTTTGAATGAACCCCCTACAGAAATAAAAGGGACAGTGTAACTCTGAAACTGCACTTCTCTTTGAAACTCGTCTACCTGCTTTTGTGATGAGTAGTCCTGTGACAACCACAAATGACACAGATAATTTTCTCGGTTGTTCAACATGTGCATTTCATAGGTCTCTCTATATAGATAGTGTCACCCTTTTCCTTGATAGTATGTGGCTTTTGCTTAGCGACCATCAAGAACAGACTTATTTTTTAAAAAATGTACAGAAGCACATTGACAGAGAGACGGCAGGGAAGGCATAGACCTACCTGAAATGATTTTCTGTTATTATTCAAACTAACTTTTACCTCAAACCAAATCCAAACCTCAAAAGACCTGTCAGATTAAATTTTTTAAACAATGTTCAATTGAATCTTTTTCATAAGCTTTGTTTCAGCCAGAACAAAGATAGTATTGCAAGAACTCTGTAATAAAACTCTAATATTTAAATTCCCTCCTCAGTTCCTTGAGATCAAGAGACCTGACTAACATCTGAAAATTTGGGATTGAAGTCACAGCAAACCTCATATTTGTGCTTCAGACTTCATTCCACTTTTAGCACTAAAAAGTCGTTTGACATCAATGACTTACTTGTTTCCTCTCTTCTGTAACTAAGGATATCTAGCAAAGCAAATACCTTAGAGGAAAAAAAGAAGGAAGACTCTTAGCTGTGCTTTGGTCAAATTTTACATTTATTTGAAATTACTGGCTGAGATTGTCAGCCGTCCTTGCCTGGCGCTATGTTGCATGTCTTGTACCTAAAGATGACCTCACCCTGGTTCCATACCAAAAAAATGTCACTTGATTAGTCATCTAAAGATACAGAACCCTTTCCTGCTCTTTCATTCCTTTCTTGATGCACTGTCCAGGTGGCGAAAGGGAGTGGAGCCTGTGGCCGGCCGGTGCTTCCAGAGGATCCGTGCCTCGGAGCCGAGACCCGGTCCACGCTACCTACCCTGGGGCAAGCTGCTCGCCTGGACAGCAGGGCTTTGCCGCAACACCGAGACAAAAAGGAGAGGGAGAGGTCTTTAGTGTGGATTACAAGCTTTACTCAAGTGTGAATGGTTCAGGGACCAAAGACAAAGAAAATGGAGGGTCCAAGGATTTTATACTGTGGGAGGGAACAGACAGAACCAATGGTGGTACAACAGAGGAGGGTTTAGGGTAGATTGACACAACGTATACACAACCAGAAGGGAGCAGGGAGTGGGGTGATTTACACAAACCAATGGGCGATCAAGGAACAGGGAAGATTCCAGAAACAAGGGAAGGACTAAGCAAAGGGGAGGGGATACAGCAGGCTGAATGGCAAGGGAGAGGTGGGGTACAACACTTAGGAATGAACCAACTGTGGGGAAAGCTTACAAATTAACATAATATGTTAAAATCAAATTTATGCACTACAACACTTTCTACCATCTCACTACTACTTCTCTCTTCTTTAGTGCTATACTATTTTTCTTACTTTTAAAGATACTCTGTCATTATTTCATGTTTTTCATGTTATTCAGCACTGATGAAGTAGGTATTTTTGAACAAATTTTATACCTAGTCATCAGGTAGGTCAGGTGAAAAGGGCACAGTATTTAGTGGGAAGCACTCAAGAGTGCAATTCTGGCATGATGACTGCACAAGAGCTCAGGAGCTTTTGGTCAGACTGTTCTTATGAGCGAGAAAATGTGGTGCCAACCAAGCTAACAGCCACTACAGAAACACTCAAGTTGAGAGCTGACTCATGTACTGGTTTTGAGATTGTGTCTGTGTTATCTTGGGAGTCAAAAAACCCACTTCCATGATTATTTTGCAAAAACTCGTTCTTCAAGGTTTAATGGAAAACGGGTTGTATGAGCTTTTGCACCCTGAAATGGTGTCACTTTACAAGTGGTAATATAATTAATGTTAATTGTGAGTGTTTGGGCTGTGCTAGAAAACACAAAAAATTATATAGATGGTAAGTATCATTAAGTACTTTTGGAAATATTTGTTCTCCCTAGGGTTGTCTCTGACAATTAATTTCTTGGGGCACATTTTCAACAAGCACCTTTTAGGACAGCTTGCTCAAAGAAAAAAAAACTGAATCTAAGCCTCAGAGCTGATAAATCCTCTAAAGAAACTTATACTGAAAGGAGCTTTTTGTTTCTAGAAGAGGTAAAGGGCATATCTAGCTGTGTTCTGGACAGGACCATAGTGCCAGCATCTTTAAGCAAAAAAAGAAATTAAAAAGAAACACTTTGTTAATTTTAGTTCCATTTTCTTTACAAGGCAGCAATATCTTCTGACAAAAAGAGGGTATCACCAACCTGCATTTCAGGGTTGAACAACCATATTAACACCTAAAGCTGGAAGACATCATTCAGTCTTCTCTCTTATGTATTACACACCATTAAGTTTCACAGAACAGTAGCTGTTCCTTCACTGAGGCCAACAGCTTGAGTTTCACTGAAATTGTGTCTCCAGAAGAGAACAGGTGGTAACAGGATACTCACAACATCCAGAGCCCTGTGGTGGCAGATGATAAAAAGCATTACGCTTGTGCATTCCTACCAAAAGTGGGTATAAATGAGTCTCTTCACAACTAAATGTTGTTATCTCCACGTGAGCTAGGTAAAAACTTTCTGCAGTGAAGTGGATTTAGTCCATACAGTTGAAGGTGTCCAGGGAGCTATTTAGTTCTCTCTAAAGGAGGCATCTACCAGAATTTGTCATCTCAGCTACATCCTGGCCATCCTGAACAGTGGGTTAGCATGAGGAAACTACTAGCTTACACATAGACATATATTTAAAATTCCAAACCCCGTGACAATCTGAAGGCAATTCCCTGGGAATTCCATATCCTGTGCTGCAGAGAGAAATAAACTCAGCTAATACACATTTGTAGAGAAATACTTTCCTCACACCAAGTATAGCAATCCTAGCAAACATAGAGATAGGAATATATCTGGTCAACTGACAAGTCCTTCCAAGCATTTGGGGATAACTATTCGTGCCCACCAGCAGGAGATTTCGTTGTAGCTTGTGTCATAAGGTGAAGTCGAATATGTCCTGATGACAGTGCAAAGCTTCCCAGTCTTCTGTAAAGAAAAGAAATGAAGACAGAGTATCACAGGTGTCTGTTGACAGGGGCCAGAGGTGACAAGGGTAAAAACACAGCTATGCCATCAGAAAGCTCTGGCAACTTTTCTTGTGGAAACATTATTCAGCACCAGCATTTTGAAAGATTTAATTTGAAAGAGTCCAGGCAATGGCTACTTACACCTACTTAGCCATTCCAGTATTTACCTTCTCCAGTAGCATACTGAGTCTTATTACAAGGCTGAAGATAATATCTTCTTCTTGTTAATATATCTTTTAATATCTCTATTAGTTAGACTGAAAAGCCCCTCACCAGCCCCTATATTATTTATGCCTTTCCATAAACAGTGTTCAATTCTTCCTTATCTGCCTTTTGACAAATTTAGTAGTTTGAGCTGCTTGACTTCTCATTGTAAGAGATATTTTTCAGCTCCTATCTGTCTGAAGGAATCAGCCTTTTTTTTTTACTTGCTATTTTAATTTCATATTCCTTTTTTTCCCCATATAATCAAATTTTTAAACTTTTTTTTAATAAAAAATTGCAATAACTGTGTTACTGACATTTTCAGGATCTGGATATTGGCAGCTGGCTTTGCTAGCATTTGGGCTTTTATATTTACTAAGTTTACACGTACATATGATAAGGCAGACTAGGGAATAATACACGATGAATTGCTGCCACAGCTTTCACATCTCTATTTTCAATGTTTAATAAAGCACACATATCCTGTGTGTAAAATTCTGGTAAGCTCATTGTATCACTGTGCACTGCTGCAGTCTATTTGTGGAGTCTCCAGTAGTTCTGTGTGAAATACAAAATACTCGGTCATTGCTTTCTACTAAAGAATAATTTTCATGTTTATTTTACAGGACTTGAAATCACAAATAAAAGTAAGTAGACCACAATGTATATTTAAAAATCTCCTATGTTTGTGTTTTCAGCATCAGCAGCCAAGATCCTGGCATTGTTTCAAATGATCCAGGTGAGTAGGAAAGAAATTCAAGCTGAGGTTGTTTTTGTAAATACTTTGTAGACATTTTAAAATATATATTTCCTGTCATAGAAGACCCATAATATTTGTGTTTCCCCCCAAAAAAATATCAAATAGTTCCTACCCCTGTGATCTTTTTCATTGTTCCTCAGATATACAAATGATTGAGTACTTAGGACAGCTTTAGAAATGTGTCACTCTCAATCTTTATGTAATAATCTAATTAACTCAATGAATTGAGTCCAAATATCACAATCTGCCTTTTAAGATGTCTGAAATAAATAGGTAGATCTATTTTCAGAAGGTTTTTGGTTATGATAAAACATTATTGGCCTGGGTTGGGCCATTCTGTAGAATAACTAGATGGATACTTCTCTGTAATTTCACATGTAGGTAGAAAGTATGCTAGGATTAGTCAAATAAAAATTAAAGAAATGCGTAGAGGACAATTGAGCAATAATTCAGCCATGAAGTTATTAACTGACTAAATGATACAAACATCGATTAAAGCAGAAAGCAAATTACAGTCACACTCCCTTTCACACTTCGAACAACTAAAAGCCCTTCTGTGTAGAGAATAGGCTACTGGCTCTGGACTGGAACAGAGGAAAGTCCCCCCATGCAGGACAGGACTGAATGCAACAGTATACTGTGCAGTCAAAAAATTTGAATTTTGCTGAGCTCATGCAAATAAAAACAAGACTACATACAGCTTCACTGTGTAAAGCAATCACAAGGGATAGATAAAAAAAATAAATTCTGGCCTCAACTCAACAGAAATTGATTCAAAAACCTGTCTCAGTGCAATAAACATAAGTCTTGTCTCCAGTTTCGCAGTAATTAACTAGTCAAAAGTAAAACAGTTTTTATGGCAGACATTTTTGGAGGTTTTAAAAGAAAAATTATTCCAGGGTTCTGAGACTAGTGGCATAATGTGCCATCTGAGTTTGAACATTTGATGGGACCTGGTGAGATCAAAGAACTATAAAGAAAAAATACATTGGATGCATACGAATGAGCTCCAATTACAAGCTGGACAGTCCTTAAACTTAACACAGCTTAAGCACAGCTGGAAATGGCATTGCTGCTCCTTATTTTAGGAGAAACACCACCAAGAGGTCTTGAACCAGAGACACAGGTTCTTGAGGTTCGACCCTGTAGGCCTGACAACATGAGGTGAGTCAGGATGAAGCCTATGGAAGTGTCCCAAAGTGAGAAATTAATTAACCAGTGTCATGCTGCTGCTGGCATGGGCTTCTGGCCTCAACTTGTTTCTGTCAGCTCTTGTCTGAAAACCTCAACCTGTAGCTGCCTATGTCTGCTTCCTTAATTTCTATCCAAAACCATCACCCTATATACAATTACATCCTTTCATTAGGAGTGAGCTAGAAGTTATAAAAGCTGAGCCCTTGGAAACTACTTTCTGGACTGAATAAATTCTTGATATGTCTTTCAGTCTATTCTGACATCTATAAATGCCCAAAACCCAGGGATGTAGTCTCACACTCTGTTTTAGCTAGTGCAGTTACTGCTCAAAATGGTAGCCTCAATCTTCACAGCCTCCCTTCATTTAGATTCTCATTCCCTGAAACTGTAGAAAACTAAGTCCAAAATAGGACTGGCTGATCCAGCCATTTTCATTGTCACCATGGAGAAGATAGAGGAAATGCCTGACCCAAAGAGAAGATGGTTAGAGGAGCAGAAAAGACCATCTTGGCCTAAGTGAGGTAAAGTCAAATAGAGTGCAATACTGCAGCCTGACTACTCACCTGCTTCCTTTAAAAACCAAGCAATTATTCAAGCTCTTTTGTACACACACCCAGCATGAAGCCGTCTTCAGCCCCATAGCAAGAACCAGCCACTAGTTTAAGTGACAGTGCAGGATTTGTGCTGTCCAAGACAAACAAGGGCCACAAGCAAACACTGGTCTCATTTTATTTTTCCCCCATGTATAGTAAGGGAAGTTCCTCTCCTGTCTAAAGGAATTTCATAGGGAGAATTTTGAAGTGTTGTCTTCTTACCACTTTAACTCTTGGTGGTGTCTTAATCAGTGAAATTATGTGGATCGTCGGGGCTTGTCTTGTTGAACCTGACTTTGCCGTAAGGATGTTGGCTGAAATGTTACATTTGTACTTTGATGTTCAGACTCCTTTGTTTATTGGAATCCATCCAATCATTCATAGGGATTTTTTTATCAATATCCCTTGCAGCTGGAAATAGGTGTGAGGCTAATTCCATGTTGTTTTTTCGGGTAATAAGATATATCTCAATATGGTACATAATCATGTCTGTGGGCCCAAAGGATCTGCAGTGTTTCTGTTGCCCTGTTGCTCTTCACAAGCAGAAAGACCAAAGCCCTCACCGAAAGTTAATGTTACTTCAAAGAAAAAGTAATTTAACAGTTTCTAATAGAGATTAAAGTAGAGAGGGACTCAAAATAAAACTGGTCTAGCTGAAAATGATAAATAACATAGTTCTGAGTATTGCAAAATTATTATTTTTTTTCTTCCCAGAAGCAATTATCTTTGGAAGCTGGCTGACATTAGACCACCTGATTATATTAATTTCACAAAATGCAGGGAATTTACATAGCTGGAAGGTTGCACATTGAACTCAATATTGCGTAATCTTGAAATGTTAACTTTTTCAAGCCGTGTAGTCACTCTGTATGGAAGGGTAGGTGATATTTCTGCTCCAGTAACCTTCTCAAGACTCAGCAAATAGACTCGGCAGGGGTTAACCTGCAGGATGTCCATAACTGAGAAGAATTTCTCCTCATCTGTAGTGATAAAAAAATCAGCAGAATTTTATTCTTTTCATATGTAAGAGAGAGTGTGAAGTCTTCAAAAAAATGCATAAGGACAGAGAGCTGGAGTGCAATAGATTTTGTTATAATTTATCCTCCTGTGCTGGATGAATACAGTGCTGAATGACTGGCAGATATTTTAAGATCAAATTTTTCCTTTTTTTTTTTTTCATTAGAAGACACTGTAAATGGCCTTCCTTGGTATACAGCCCTTGATTTCTATCAGCTTAGGAACTCTGGATCAGAGAAAAGTTTCTTTTTAATGAAGACTTTAAGGATACCTCACTTGTAAGAGGCCTAACAGCAATCTCTGTTTTAAAGTTTTCTTATAAGCACATTGTCATTTATTTTGCTAAAGTTTCTCTCAGCTTAAAGCTGCTGAGATTTCTGTCTAGGTTAAAAGGATAGGTGACGTGTATATCTGTATACACATACCCTTGTGGGAAACTTACACTGCTTTTGCAGAAACTCTTAGTTCTCAGCCTTGGCACTGAGTATAGAACTCCAATCCAGAATGCTGAAGAGAACGTGCATTTGTAAGTAGCCATCCTTACCCCAGTTAGTTGTAATCAGGCCTACTATGAAGCTTTGCCTATGCTATTCTATTAGATTATCGTTATATTTGCTGCTTGTGATACAGCTGCTTTCTAGACTGGGACTAGTTTGTTACAGAGACAGTCACAATGTAATTCCTGTTCTCCAAATATGCTTAGTTAAACTTAAACTATCACATACTGGCAGTGGAAAAAGAATAGACTCACTAGCATATTCACAAGTTTCTTCCTTCCGTGTAATTTCTATTTGCTAATCTCAGAAGTCTCGTAAATGGTTATGAGCCAGAAAACTTACTCCAGGTGTGGATTATTTGCTACTTAGCACTTTTTACTAGCTTTTTTTTAAAAAAAAATTTAAAGTCTACCAACAAAAACAGAGAAACTACAGCATCTGCTTATGATGGCAAGTCATACATTACAATTTTCTGAAGAAATTGATTTATGAACCAGTGGTTTTCTAGGTCGAAAGAGCTTTGTCCAACTATTTGTTAAATACTTATAAGTAATGAATATATTTGCAGAATTCAGTATTGCCTCTTGAATGATTTGTAAGCAAAATAAAAAAATAAACCAGCTAAATTCACAATGAATATTATTTGCAATGAATAATTCAACCACTACTAATTATTTAGCACCTGTAGAGGAAAGAGAGAGAAATAGATATGCTAATATGGTGTTGCCTCTTTTCTGCCTAACTATCAGATATTGATGTAGAGAAGGGCAAATGTCTGTCACACTGCACACTTGCTGGCAGATGTGTTATCAGCAAGGGAAGAGGACTTAATTTGCCAAAATTATCCATTTATGTGTCTATTTGCACATTCATACAGAAAGGCTCACGTATTATTTCTATGTATTTAATAAGTCTGTTGCATGTGAACTTTTTAGCATTGCTTGACAGCTCTGAAATGCACATGTTGACTGTGGACATGCCGCACATACACACACATATATATATGTATATATATAACCTTGATTTTTTCTCATGTGGTTATGAAGATGTAGACTATAAATCCTGTTTACTTGGGTCACCGTGTTGCCGGTATCCAATATATGTTCCCATGTAGAACTATTATGTTTGCTTTACTTTAACTACTGGGCTTTATTGGACAATTGGAAGAGAATATGAAAGACAAAGATCCCAATGATCTTGTGAAATAATAAGTAATATTTTTGATGTTGCCTATATACAATATTTGTGTAATTACATGGCAGCACATGCACATATTCTACTTTATACACCTTAGTCTCTTCTGTGATATAATGCTGGATTTTGTAGAATGAGATAAGGTGTCAGTGGCTTATTTGAAAATTGCTAGCTGTGTTGTGATAGACAATCAGTGGACCACATGCTGTTCCCATTACAGTTGGCATACGTATGGATTGTTCCCTGATGTTTCTCAACATTTTGCATTTGCACAGAATCCTGCCATGCATTTTCACTGAGGCAGCACCCAAAGAGTAGAATGGTTGCTTCTCTTTTATTGAGAAAAGAATTATTATTTGATCATATTACTCTAAAATAAAAGTTCTGCCATTGGCACCCTGTTTTTAGAAGTTCCAGAGAGAGATTTCTATTTTATACAATGAGACTTGACCATGTACACTGCAATATATATAATCTACATTGTAAGGAGGAGCACAGATCTTTCTTTGCTCTGAACAGCCAAGAAATTAATGTGCTGTGGATATCTCAGGTAGACCAGCATTCTGGGCTTTTGTCCCTTTTCTACTAAGGAGTTGGGAGCTGCAGTACTGTATTAGGATGCACTAGGATAGGATTTTCTAAACTAGATGTGGATTCATTTAAATGGCAGTGTGTAGCTCAGAAAAAATTTTTTTTTTCCTAACTGGATCATGAGATTTTGGAAACGGAAGTGTGAAATTAAGACATTGATTATAAGACATGGGGTGGAGAATCTGGATGTTATTAGGATTTATCTGAAGAAATACAGAAATGGATTATCAATTTCCAGGTAGTTTTACAGGACTGTATTCCCACAGTTCCAATACCAGCAAAATTAGGTGTAATCTACAGCTGAGAAAACTTAATCTTTTATCACATAACTTTCAGTGTATTTGCTTTTCGTCCTGAGGTTTGAATCACTGAGAAGAAAACTGACTCAGATTCTCTGTGAACATTAGTAATTCTGTGATCCTGTGGTGGTTTTTGCCAGTCCTTTTTAATTTCTGAGTTTCTCTAAATGAAACTGTATGGCTATGATTCCAAAGGGAAGACGTAATGTTTGATGCCTGCTGAAAAGTAGAGCATGCCAGACATGTCCCTGCTACATTAGTTTTTCAGACAGGAGCTCCTAGGAAAATAGTATTGAAGAATGCTTATCTAGTTTGATCTACGGGGCAGGAACTTCTGAATTGTTACATTTTTGAAGCTAAGGAGATAACACCCATGAGTGCTGTGTTTCACCTCCATTGTGCCAATAACCTGCATGTATGGAGGAGGTTCTAGCCCCGAATACTTAATTTTGATTTTTTTTCCTTATTCGGTTGCCAATATTTTAATATATGCTGTGGTTATTTCTTGTTTCAGTACAGAGTTGAACTTTCTCAGATGCAGGATGAGTCTTGAGAAAGGAATTTCTTACAGTATTGCTACACTTATTTGAGACCAAGGACAACCTTATGGCTATTTTATCTTTGGAATTGTCTGTAAATGCAGCAATAATTAAAATTGTGAAAAAAGACGGAAAAGGATATGCACTTTCTTATGCTGAGTGCTTTGCTTGTTGCTCCGGGTGACCTAGCATAGACAAGGGTAAAGAAGTGTTTAAAAGAAACTGGGATATAAAATAGATTTACAAAGATCTCTCCCTCTTCTGTTTCCATTTTTCTCAGATATATCATATCTGTGGACCGTCACGGAAGCCTTCCCACTACTTCAGATTTCAAAGCTACAGGTGGTCTGCAAGCATGGCACTTCAAAGAGTGTTTTGATTAAATGAAACAATGTTTTTATAATATGGATCCCAGATCTTTGAACTTTTTTCAGATCAATTCAGCCAACAAAGATTCAATTAGGTGAGATCAGAAGACCCACTTCCATCTTCTGTTTTCATCTGTTGTTCAGCCCTATCTTTTCAAATAGCTTTAACATAAAACCAAGGCCAATCATTTATTTTAATGAGGACCACGATCGTAATGAAGGTGGTGGTGACGATGGTCCTTGTACTAACGGTAATAAAAGACATTTACAGCTGGCAGTACTGTTTGCTTAAAAAAAAAAAAAACAAAACAGAACACCAGAAAAAACCCCAAACCAACAAGAAAACAAACCCAACTCCTATAGCCTAACTAGTATTTTAACTGAATTAGCACATGTTGGCACAAGCTGGGTCTGTATCCGCTACTGGAGCTTATTTAACTGTATGTATCTTGTGGCTTTGTTTTTTTTTTTTTCTTCAGTGAAAGAAAAACTGATCCTAACAGTTTTAAACTTGTTAATTCAAACCATATGTCATAAAGCCAGTCTCCATATGGTGCAACACCACCTTATATTTACAGGGTGCTGCTTTTCCAAACATTATTCTAAAAGCTTTATTTGCCCCAAATGTAATAGGTGGTACTGGGCTCCTGAATAGAGCTTTTAAAATACCTCAAGTGTCTAAATCGCATGCTGATATAGCAAAAACACTCCGATTATTAAAAGCTAATTACAGCCTATTTTATTGGCAAAAATGTGCTAATGAAGTCCTTGACTGAGAATGTATGCTTAAGAGAAGAAAAGCATGCTGTCAATCCTCTGTTTCCACACATTGCAACAAAAGATAGGTGTAGAAAAAAGAATCCATCACCTAGTAGAGAGACTTTTACAATTTGATCTTACATGGTTGCTTGTCCAAAACTATGCCAGATTTAGAGAGGAGAGGTAGCCTTTGCTCTTTCTGTCCCTACGAAAGAAAGAAAGAAAGAGGTCTGTATTTCTGCAGCAAAATTGCAATGGACAGACTGAAGAAGGTTAGAGACTGTTGAGTTTGACCTTTTTGTTGCTTCTAACTACCTCTAAAAGAAAATTATATTAAAAATTGAAATATCATTGAATCTCAATATTCACTATAGAAAAAGCTGAAGAATTGCACAGGGTGCTTTTTTGGGGTCTTTGAGGTCTACAGCACTTTAGTTTCCTTGATTTCACCCTTCTTTCTCAGGCACTAGAAATGACTTACCTGTCTCAGGACCAGCCCACTCTCTACACTACAAAGCCTTATGGCACAGGCAGATGTGCATTCCTCCTTCAGCTTTTTTGGTGGAACAAGGTGAACCTTAGGCAAGCTTTCCTGATAGACAATCGTAAAATGGATCTTCAGGCAGCCGGCACCTGATTACCTACGCTTAATTGCTTGATCTGTGTAGGAAAGAGCTGCTATGTTGAAACACATGCCATCCACAATGTTTTCTAGGTCTGATTTTTGCATCCAGTGACAAAAAAAATTCTGTTTTACTGAGTCTAAGAGAGGAATGGTTTACAATTTCCATTTCTTTCCACCTTGCTCAGTAGATGCTCATTCCAGCCCCTGTATAAACTGTTAAAGTTTTATGTTGGAAAACATTACAGAGTGTGCACATATATCAGTCAGAAAGGAACCCTGCAGCCAGAGTGAGGATGGTAGATTGAAACCATTATCACTCATCATTTCTCACATGTGTAATCCTGCTTCACAGTCAGTCTCTCTTGGCTTGCTCTTCTCTTTGTGTGCTGTATGATTAAAGTGAGACTTCCTTGCTCCTGCTCAGAAGGTTCTTGGCTGTGCAATTTTAAAGGCTATACAAGTATACAATTTTCTGAAGAAGGATCCACAAACCACAAACAAGCCTTAAACTATTGACACATGTGAAATCAAATTCTCTGATCATTTATACCACTGTAACTAAATCTACCATAGTGAATCTAGAATAGCTCCAAACCATTCTGTAAGTCTATGATTAGCATCAAGGGAGCTACTTCTGGCTTCTCACTGGTGAAGCTGGAGACAGAATTTGACCATAGAGAGAAACATTATTATTTAGCTCATTAATCACCAAGGAGACTTGCTAGCAGAACAATCCTACCGATTTTCGTTATTTAATTTCTAACCTTATTAGAAACAGAATTCTAAATTGCATACAGAGAATTCAGTGGGAAGAAAACAGACAGCATTTAGCAGTCAGTCCAACCTATTTCCAGTCTAATAAGTTAATACCAACATTCTTACAGAAGCTCATGCAAATAAAAGCAAAATACAATAGCATTCCTAAATGAAAAAGAGAAAGAGAAGCACACAAATTAATGAAATAGTTTTGTGTATAATGCCAAGTTAAAAAAAAGGCTTATTGCCTTCAATAGTCTCCCACTAAGATTAAGCTACCAACCAATTAACCTTCAGAGTACACAATGCTTTCTCAATAAAATAGTTGCAAATGAATCAGTGTAAGAATGATTCGCTGCCTATCATTTGAATACATACTGAAGAGAATGGACTCAAATAAAGAAACCAAGCTCAAGATATAAACAAAATATAAATGTTAACATATGCCTACTTGTTCAAAAGAAACCAAAGAGCCTACCACATGATGTACTGCCACAGTCACTTGAAGATGACCTCTTACCAAGACGGAGAAATAGGAATACGTTATGATTTATAGTGGTAGATTAGCTAGGTGATTATTTCAGTCAGGAAAGGTGTCCTTTCTGATAAGAGCTCAGTCAAGTTTCTCCTTGTGCATCTTGTATGTAAGACTTGTAAGTTTTGTTAGCAGTGAAATTAAGGGGTTTGATGCTTAAGGCACTACTAAGATAGAGCAAATCAACAAAGCAAACAAATCAACAGAGCGAATCTTACAAACTGGTCTGAATTTTAAAAAATTTCTGCCAGAGAGTATTGCAGATTTTTCATATTTTCTTTTCTAGTCTTCCACCTTATCCAAGAACCTATGGAGCCTATTAAACTACCAGGAACCTAGCTCGATTCTAAAGCCTGATGGCCTTTTCATTGTGCTTTTTAGAAGAATTTTTTTTTTATCTTTCTCAGACTTTAGACCATACGAGTTCTCTGTGTGATACTTAGTTCTTCTGTGAGTGAGCTTTTTTCCTTGAGAGTAGATGGCAAAAGTGCCCAATCCAGGCAAAATGATGCTGGATTTCAGACCACCGAAGTGCAATATGAGATGGCTATGGTGACTTGCTGTCTTTACCACACACCTCCTTTGTGCAGTTCAGCTTGTCAGATGTTGATTTTTCAGAGCCATTTTAGCTGCTCATTTATGGACCAGGAACACTAATAAGTCCTTTATCACGCTCTTTGCTTATCTTCTCTATACAGTTGAGCCCCCTCCAGGATAGGATGAGACTTGCTGGATCTGCAGAGTGTCTATTACAATGGAGGTTCAACTTTAGCTGGAGCCAGTAGAAGCAACTGGAATGCAAACAGTAGCTGCAGCTATAGAAATAATAGTAAATAGGAAGGTAAGAAAAAGGATCGTTGGCATGACTTACACATGGACTGTTTATCCTTAGCTGTTACACATCCCATATGCTTTTTGCTTTATCACAGCATGATATTTCCTGACATCTACATCCTTCAATCATGGTTTTACTTTGAGTTGAGGTATCTGATTGCTAGTGTTCCAGGAAAAAAACCTCATCTTGCCAAAGGATTGGTATGAGGCCATTTTCCTCTTCTCCCATTCAAGTAACCAAGCTTATAGACCTGTGGGGGAAGAGAGATCCATTTGTTTAGGTTACTTGTGACAGCTGTTTAAGACTCTGGAAAGTTTAATGACACACCACACTTTTAACTGTTGTATTTGCCATCGTGGCAGTATAAATTATATCCTTTATAAAAACCAATAACTTTGATGCTTTACAGGGCAGTTATTGCAACTCGGGGGAGATAGTTTTGTCTCTCAATTTGGCAAATGAGAAACTGAAGACAAGGAAGCCAATGGCAGGTTCTTAACGGATTTCTACAGTTTCTAATGGTTCTTGATGGATAACTACAGTTTCCTCAATAAGCAGAATTTGCCATATTGGCTGGAAAAGCTCTCCCTGTAACACATCAGTCTGCAGTGCTGAATTCCCTTAGCTCTCTTAGGTAGCTGCTTGACCAAGCAGCCTCGCTCTTCCTGTACCTCTGGACGCTGGGTCCCTGGCAGGGACAGAGAACCTGGGCAGTGCCCTCTGCCCAGTGCCTGGCACAGCTGGCGCACAGAAACTGCTCTTTGCAGTCTCATGGGGCTCCCAAGCAGCTTGGGCTTTCATCTCTGTGACACACAGAGGGCCTCCAAGGTTTGAGCTGAGGCTTCCTGGGACAATTCAGCTCTCAGTGGAAAGGTGATAAATTATCTCATAATAAGCTAAGTCATTTAGGTTATATTAGGTTAACTGACCGTCAGCGCTTATTTTATAACATAAATTACTTTTATTGAATTGACCCAGAGGTTTTAGCATCTGATAAATAATTAATAATAGTTCAGAAATGAAATTGAGAGGTTGAAGACCGCTTTTCTTTATTTCACAATTTCAGCTGCTGCCTTTGTTTTTTTGTAATACAAATCCTCTGAAGTTACAGTTATGGTTATTAATGATAGGGATAATAAAAAATTAATCAAATCTTTACAAGTTTAAATAAGAAATTGTGTCTCATTAAAGTATATAACAAACTTAAATGCAATCTTACTTATAGGGCTTTTCTTTTCTCTTTTATTTCTTCTTTAATTTTAATCATATTTGTCTTTTAAGAATTTAAAATTTCATTATGTATAAATGAATACACTTGCATACCCTTGTTTCAGCTAAGGCTTTAGCTTAAGAGGTGATTGTCCTAAAGTGCAATTTTCTAAAAAATGAGAGGAACAGATTGGTGTGATAAATGCTACAATGACCTGTACTGCTGCTTTCAACTTTACCAATACAGAAATGATTGTACATAGTCCATCAAGCAAAACTATGGCTTTATGTAAGTATAAACAAGACATTTGCTTATTCATTTTTAAAATAACATGATTTTAAAATAATCAAGATAAAAAGGTCACATATTTATTAATATGTAGCACACTTCTCATTACTTTGGTAATATTATGCAACTGTTGCCTTTCAGCTGCCAGTTCTTTGCATTCCCTTAATGTGCTCTTCTATCCTTTTATGTGTCAAATGTTACTATGCTTTTTTGCTTTATTCAAACTGAATATATTAACCTCTGCAGGACTTATTTTTCCTCCAGAAGCTAGAAGAAGAGGAATTTAAAAGGAAAGAAACCCCAAACCTAACACTACAAATTTACATGGCCTCATCAGAAACTTCTTTTTAAACTGACTTTCTAAGTAGTAAATTTTACATTGGAATCCTTGTATTTATTAACTTAAAAATGCTTAAAGGCTCAGAAGAAGTTTATGTTTGAGTCATTATTACTCATTCAGAAACCAGCTTCCCTCTCTAGAGACTATGACATCTTTGACAAGGGATATACATGCAAACACAGCATTTCCTTTAGGAACAAGAACATTCCCTGACAACATCTTGAGTAACCTTAATAAGCTAATGAGTATGATTTTTTACTGTTAGCTTTTTTCCAGAAGAGATGTTTATATTTCAGTGAGTCAAACATCTCAGCATTTGGCATCTCAGCATTGGTTGATGTCGTTCTAAATCCAAAGCAAAGGGCTTACACATGGATCAGACAGTTGGAAAGAGCTGGTGTTCATGTTTCTGGAATTATGACCTGTGCACAGATGCACAGGGATGTAAATGTATTTTATGGATGCTTTCAGACATAGTGATGTTAATGGATTTGTAGAAAAGAATGCAGAAGATGAAGCGTATCATTCAGGTAGAGTAATTCAGTACTCTAATTCAGGTGTAAATCACTGAAGTGATGAATTGCATCACTTTTCATTAAAAAATGTGAGATAAGACAACAGCAGTTGGGTTTGCTATGATTCAACTGCAAAATGTTAAAAATATTTCTTAATCAACCATCTTAAAAGACACAGGCTTTGTAAACAGTTGGTAATGATACAAATTAAGGAGACTAATAACCTAATTCACACTGGAGCTGATGTTGTCACAGACATATTAAGACTTTCTGGGCTCATGGTGAATATTGCCAAGGTCACAGAAAAACAATATATTTCCTCAGTTCTGGAAGAGTTGTTGACTATATTAGTAATTATTTTTGACTGTTTTTACAGGGGCAATTTAACAACTCTTGAATGTATCTCTCCTGTCCTGATCTTTGCCATCTTGTTTAAATATTAGTGTTACTGTAGTTTGCATATCAGATACTAAACCGGAATATCTGAGAATATATGGTTAAGAGGTGCTCATCTCTTTGAGTTTAGATGGGAGCAATGTGGAAATTTTCTTTAACTCCAATGTGACTTGCTACAGAATTAAAAATCATGATTTTGTACTGGGTGCAGTACCTGACACCTGCTGGAAAAGCATCACCGCAAGCTGCAAGCAGCAGGGGTCTCTTGGAGTGCTTTGAGGGTAACCTAATCCAGAAAACCCCACTGAGAGGGGATGTTTTGCTGGATCTGTTGCTCACCAAGTCAGAGGAACTTAAAGGAGAAGTCCATACTCATGGTAGCCTGAGTTACAGTGATCATGCCCTGGTGAAAACCATGGTCTGAAGAGATACAGGACAGACAAAAGGTAAAGTCAAAATCTTAAAACTTCCAAGAGCAAACTTTTGGTTTCTTAAGGGACAAGTAGCTGGGAGCCCTCAGGTAACTGCCCTCAGGAATGAAGAAGCAGAAGATAGTTTTCAGCTATTTAAAGGTATTTTTCTTAGAGCACAAGAGTTCTCACTTCCCGTTTGCAAGAAATCATGCAAGGAAGGCAGGACATCAGCATGCCTGAGTAAGGTCCTCCTGGTCAAAATTAAATACAAGGGAAATTCATGCACAATGGAGGGAGGTACACATGTCTTGGGAAGAATATAGGGATACTGCTCAGGAGTATAAGGATGGGATCAGAAAAGCTAAGGCACAGCTGGAGATAAATTTGTTGAGCTTTGTGATGACAAGGGCTTCTTAAGTATCTTAGTCGCAAAAGAAGAACAAAAAAGTCTACTCCACTGGTAAATGAACAGGAAAACTAATGACAATTGATACGGAGAAGGCTGACAACTTTTTTCCCCAGTCTTCACTGGCGATTGGCCTTCCCATATCTTTTAAGGCCCTGATTCTCAAGGCAGGGAGTAGAGGAATGAAGTCCCACCCATAATAGGAAAAGATTGGATTTGTGGCCCTCTGAGACACCTGACGATGGGACCCAATGAGAGGCAGCCCAGAGTCCTGAAGGAACTGGCAGAGGTAGTCATTAAGCTGCTTTCCAAAATACTTGGAAGTCATTTATTAAATGCAAGAGATAATAGGTAAAAGAAATATTTTAAACATTAAAATAAATGAAACCAATTAATATTAATTAAAAAGAAAAGTTAATTTGGTCTTAATTATTAATCATAAATAAATACTGTAATTATAAGGAACAAAACTTTTCAGATTATATCAATATAAAAAGAATTTGAATTAGCTAGCAGGTCTATAATGAATATTTCTAAAGATAGTGTTCAAAATAAAAATGTTTATGTTTCTCTTAAGTACAAATTTCAGAAGTGTACTAGTGGTATAAAGAGAATTGACATTAAAACTACTAAAATGGGTAAATAAAAGCAGTATTGTGATGCATTGTATTTAATTAGAGCTATGAAAATAGATTAAAATGTACATTGAAATTAATAAAATCCAAATTTTTAATAGGATTTAAAAATTTTTTTTTAATTGTTAGAGAAGTGACCCTGTAAATGGATGTTGTCTGAGATATAGTATATCTATGTTATTGAGTTTACTGATCAAGAAATGTTATGTCTAACTTCTACAAGGCTGTCTTACAACTGTTGTTTAAGCCATAATGTTTCTTACATTGCTGGCAATTTGCAAAATAAAAACTAAAGCAGAAAAGCCCCCTCATACCTACAGCTTGGTTTAGAATTAAGTAGATGTGTTTTATCACATATTTTTGAGGGAAACTGAAATAAAAATGGTAGTTTGTATGACAGCGTAAATTATGAAGGGAAACAGCAGTAAAACAAGAGAGTGTTCTGGCTTTCTAAATAACTACTTTATTGAGAAAGATGGCATCTGCAGTGGGTGGGAAGTTAGTAGCTCTGGTGATGACCAGACACAGAGTGGCTCAATGTTTGTTGCAGTATTTGCTTTTGCTTGTGATTACCTCTGTCCTCTGTATGGAAGGAGGTGGCCTCTAAAGGCTAACTCTGCCTGTCTAGTCCAGACTCGTAAATGAGCTGCTCAAAAGCTTCTTCAGAAGCCTTTGTGTACTTACCTCTTTCTGTTGTCTGTGAGAGTAACACAGTGTGCTCAATTTAGAAAAACTGATTTTATCCAATGACTAATTTTAAGCACAAACCAGGCAGGTCCATCAGGCTGACTGACACCATGTTCCATGCTGTTTTCCAAAGCAGTTGAAAATATGTGAACATTTAATTAGGTTGTCTGGAGATTTTGTGAAACCTCCAAAATGTGCATGGAGGAAAAGAGAGATATCTGGGGACATCCCCCCTTCAGGTACTTACATACCTTATACTTGATGAGGTCCCCTCTCAGTCATCTCTCCTCAAGGCTGAACAAGCCCAGTTCCCTCAACCTTTCCTCATATAAGAGATGCTTCAGTCCCTTAATAATGTTTGTTGCTCTCCACTGGACCTGCTCCAGGAGCTCCATGTCCCTCTTGCACTGAGGAGCCCAGAACTGGACACAGCACTCCAGATGCACGTCATAGGGTTGAGCAGAAGGGCAGGATCACCTCCCTTGACTTTCTGGCAATGCTCTTCCTAACGCTCATGTCTTTTTTGAATTTCGGATGGTTCTTCTCTGCCCATCTCTCTAACTTCTTGTGGTCCTTCTGAAGGGCTGCACAGCACTCTGGGGTATCGGCCACTCCTCCCAGCTTTGTGTCACCAGTGAATTTGCTGAAGAGGCATCTGCACCTTTATTCAAATCAGTGATGAATGAGTTAAATAATACTGGGCCCAGTATTGAACCTTGGGGGACAGCACTAATGACAGGCATCCAATTAGACCCTGTGACACTGATTACAACCCTCTGGGATCTGTCATTCAGCCAGTTCTTAATCCACCTCACTCATCCAGTCTACACTACCTGAGTTTGCCTACGAGGATGTTGTGAAGTGTCAGAAGCCGTGTTGAAGTCAAGGTAGACAATATCCACTGCTCTCCCCTCATCCACCCAGGTAGTTGTTTCATCACAGAAGGCAATCAGGTTGGTCAAGCATGATTTACCTTTGGTGAAGCCGTGCTGACTACTCCTGATCACCTTCTTGCCATCCATGTGGATAGAAATGGCCTCCAGAATGAGGCATTCCATCACCTTTTCAGGGACTGAGGTAGGGCTGATGGGCCAGATGTTCCCTGGTGTGGCAGCCTGTGAGCCTGTAGCCACAGCAGCCCCTGAATGTGCCCTGGCCACACTCCCTGGGCTAGGGAGACCAAAAGGTCTCCCAGGATGCCAGGGAATAGGATGCCATGTTCTGCTCTCCTTTCCCTAGCCACACCTGTGTACCACCCCCGTGCCCTCAGACTATTGGTCCCTGATGCTTTCTCTCCACCCCTACTGAC
>VZRR01011969.1:1815869-1932086 GCA_013398015.1 Oreocharis arfaki
GTGTGTGTGTGCCGTGGCCTCACCGTGCAGCTCTCAGCCAGAGACACTTTCAGAAGGTTGTAGCCTCTCTACTACCAAACCCCCGGCTGCAACACCCTGGGTGCTTCTTGCTCTTGTTGAAGACTTGGGTGATATTTGTTTTCTTCCAGTCCTCAGGCACCTCTCCTGATCACCACAACCTTTCAAGGATGATCCTGAGTGACCACACTGTGGTGTTGTCCAGCTCTCTCAGCACTCATGGATGCATCCCATCGGGGCCCGTGGATCTCTGTCTGTCAATCTTGCCTAGATGTTCTCCTTCCCAATCCTCCTTAACTAAAGGAAAGTCTTCCCTCCAACATTCCTTTAGCCTGGTCTCCTGGGTCAGAGATTCCTTAGGGCTGGACTGGCCAGTGAAGACCAATGCAAAGAAAGCATTCAGCACCTCTGCCTTCTCTGCATCCTCTGTTACCAGGGTCTGCCCTTCATTTAGTAACAGGCCCACATTATCCTCGGTTTTCCTTGTGTTATTGATGCATTTCAAGAAGCCCTCCATGACAAGAAGTTTTCCTTGACATCCTTGTCCAGATTTAATTACAGATGGATTTCTTTTCCTTTATATTCAAATGAACTAGGGGCTGCAGAATGAGAAAAGCTGTTAAGAGTATGCCTATTCCTTATTACTTTCTCGTAAGGCCCTCATGGTAAATTAGAGGGCAATACTGATGAGCACCGAAAATTGATTAGAGCAAAAAGCTAATTGAGCATTATCAAATTCTGCTAGAAGTAAATCAAGGGCCTACATTGTCGTCATCTTGAAAACTTAGTGAAGTGGATGTGTAGTAGATGTAAAGTCTAAGTGTTTGAGACAAAGGGATCATTAGTATTAATGCCTGTCATTTATTTGGCATATGTAGTGAAATATCACTCTCAAGATGAGGATCCCATCTATTTGGTGAGGTACAGATACAAATGAAAATCTAATTACTGATGTGAAGACATTTTGGATTTAGGCCAAAAGGAATCCTGGGGCGAAAACCTCACTCAAGTCCTAAAAGTTTTACTCATGTGAGTAGTGCTGGGGGCACTAAAGAGGTGATTCATCAACAGAAGGAATTAAGAGAAGAGTATATGTAGAACTGAAGTATAATACAGAGCAGAAGACAAGTTGAGGGTCATAAACAAGAGAAAGAAACTGAGGGTAGAGGCGTAAGAGGCCTAAGAGGTTTTCTCAGAAAGAGTCAGCCTTCTCCTTACCTACCATACCCTCAAATCCTGAAATGAAATGTAACATGGCCTATGTGTGGGCTACCTTAAGGGTGAGTTCCTGTCAGCTGAACAGACTGATCTTTCAAACCATTCAGGTCTCCACTGGGTTATCAACTCTGGAAACACAGAATAGTGCAGATGAAAAGGGACCCTCATGAGTCATCTGGTCCTGCACGCTACTCAAAACAGTGATGATTTCAAAGGTAGAGCAGACTGATAGAGACTTGTCCAGATGACTTGTCTATTTCTTGTCTATGTCTTGTCTATGTCTATGACTCGGATATGTAATGATGTGTCTTTCTCATTACTCTCCTACAAACAGATTTTTCCTCATACTCAGGGGGAAACTCCCTTCCTGAAACGTGTGTCCTTTGCCTCTATTCCTTCAGCTGTGCAACAGGAAAGAACATTTGGATCCATTTTCTCTATTTGGAGAGTTTGAGATAGTAAGGAAGTGCCTCCCAACCTGTCTCTCCTCCAGATCTGCCAAGCCCAGCTCCCGCAGCCTCTCTTTTTTCTCACAAAACTTTGGACAGGATGATCATAGGAAGTTCCTTCCAATATAGTCAGTTTTATGATTCCCTGTGACATACGTGCTCCAGCCCCACTGCTGGGGTAACACTGGTATATCCAAGTCTTTTTTTAACTCTTTATAAATTCATTTCAGTGCAGTCATTTGTATCTACCTAACTCCTTGTTTTTGCTTTCCTTGAAGCAAAAGGCTGAGAACAAAGCCTCACAAAAGACCACCTGTGAAAGTGAAAATGTAGAGATAGTCTTGCATCGAAATTATGTGTGACATCCAGCAGACAAATAGCAGCACAAAAGGAAAAGAAAAAGACTGGGTCACCTTTATTTCGCATGAAACATTGAGCCTCTAAGAGAGAGTGGTGAAATGTACAAGTAAAGCCTGGTATGGAACTGGTACCTCCAAAAGTAGAATTCCTGACTTTTCTCTTAAGTAGGTACCCCCATTTGTTCATAACATCACAGAATTGTCAAGGTTGGAAGAGACCTTCAGGATCATCTAGTCCAGCCATCACCCCAGCACCACCATAATGACCCTGAAAACCATATCCCCTACTGCCCCATTCAGACGCCTCTGGAACAGTTTCAGAAATGGTGACTCCACCACCTCCCTGGCAACTTATTCCAATGCCTAACCAGTCTTTCAGTGAAAAAAAATATCTAATACCTGTCAATTTTTTTTCTAATATCTGTTCATGCTCAAGCGTATTACTGAGTGCTCACAGATAGAAAAATGAACAAATGAGAGTGCAATTGCATACATAAAGAAAATACGTTGGGAAGGTGACAATTTCAAGTACTTTAAAGTCAGGAAATACCATTTCCTGTAGTAACATTATCTCAGCCATGCTGTGTATTTTATAACATACTTTTATTTTACCACACTTAAAGGTAAGACATATACTTACAAAGAAAAGCAGGACTATAAAAGACTGCATTAAGAAGGTAACCTTTTCCATATCCCAGTTTTTAAAACCTTAAAATGTGTGACTTATTTAAGTTTCTGTGCTTAATATTCATTTAAAAAAAGAAAGAAAGTAAAAGACAAAGTCATTTCCCAAGTTTCAAATATTTCTGCTGAAGATACAGTAGCATCTGCCTTATCATAAGTATACAGTTTTTGTAACTCTGTTAAAAAAGTAATTTTCAGAAAATAAAAGTTTTAACTACCTACCAGGCAAAAATATTATACAACCGTATAAATTATATTGATAAATACTAAAATCCTTGCCATTGTATTGGTATTGCAATGGTGGAGGAAATTCAGAAACATGTGATGCAACACAAGCATTCTGTGAGTACTTTAAAAAATTAAGCAGAACAATCTAACCCACTGAAAATTTCATTTAGGTTGACAGACCACAACAAGTCACGGAGAGAAGAGGCAGAGATGGGATTAGGAAAGAGGTAAAAGTTAGTAGCCTAACAGAGAGTCAAGGTGGCTTTGTATAAAAATGATAATGTCACACAAATCTAGTACTAATTTTCTGATGAGGTTTCAATCTTGTTTGACCAACATCATTGAATTTTTGAAGCAGACCTCTAAAATATTTTCCTATATTCACTATACAAGGTAAATTCATTAAACACTTAGCAAGTAAGATATCAGAAAAAGTTATTATAGACAGAGAATAAATAATTTGGTAATTCAAACGCTGAAAAGAGCTGCAACAGCTCAATTCTTGACCTAGACCTATTCAGTATCTTTACTAGTTATCTGGAAATAAATAAAAAGCTCTTGCTGGTGAAGTCTGCAGATAATCTGAGCTTCTGTGGCATGTTGAATTACAAAGAGGAATTCCAGCAAAATATAGGTATTATACATTCAGGCTCACTTACACAGCATTAATGCTTTTCAGTTAAATGAAAGGTGATGCATTTGGGAAAACTGAAAGGTAGTTCACATTTTCAAGATGAGGCAGTCTTTTCTGTGAATGGGGAAAAAAAAACAACCCCAAAACCAAACCCGACCATAAATCAGTGCATTGAAGAAGGACATAGTTGGCAAGGTAGAGAACCTGCTAATTATGAAGCCTTACAAGACTGACACAGCCTTAAGAAGTGAAAGAAGAGGAGTCTAGAGCAATTTTTTCTTCTTGTAGATTAAATATCGAAACCACTGTCTCCAGTACATAGTTTCCACTTCAGAAGTAGGTGAAAAGGAAACAGCATTAATGACTGATGGTTTAGAAAATCTCGTATATGAAAGTTGCTTTTAGAAGCCTAGCAGAAAAGGGACTTTGCCTAGAGATTTAATGTTTGGTTATTTAAACATATAATGCTTAGATAGTAAGGAACATTCTTAAGCCACCAATGAGGCATTTTTGTTGTAAGTATAAATGTATTGTCTGAATATTGGTCTTCCGTTCTTGTCTGACAAGCCAGTACTTTCTACCATGTGCCGTTGAAGCCTGAGAACAGAGTGACAAATAAAGGTTTCAAAGGATGAAACCACTTACAGGCAGGGAGGGCGATTAGATTTGAGTTTTTTTCTTTTTCTTTCTCCATTTCTCTGGTTTTATGCTTTCACTAGTTGTCATACTCCCTAAGAAACCTTCTTTTTATAAGAAAAAGAGCTGTTAGTGGACTTTACTGAGCGATTGATATCCTTACTTTTCTTTGGAACAGGTTGAACAGGTTTTATTGGTTGCATTGTCCTTGGGTTTGTTTGTGGTGAAGTTTTTTGCTTTGTTTTGTGGCTTTGGTGGTGGTTTTTTTTGTTTGTTTGTTTGTGTTTGGTTAGGTTTGTATGTTTGTTTTGGGGCTTTTTTTGATTGGTTTGGTTTGGTTTTTATTCTTGTGTCATTGTTGCCTATTAGCAATCATCAGTCAGAAGAGAGTTCTACATGATTTGTTGATGAGAGTTCATCTAATGTCTGGAATGGGACAGTCTTTAGTGAACTACAAAATTTTTGTCACCCTTGGTACTTCTGAGTTCAAATCTGTTCTTGAAATCTTGAAAGGAGACAAGTCTATTAGAACTGAACAGAAGAATATGGAAGAAATAAATTTAAAATGTACATTTGAATATTTTGCTGATTCTTATTTCAATATCACAGATTTGTACAAATTTACAACTACTACACTTGGATGTCCTTTTTATTTTTTCCATTGTTCAAATTTTCTGTTTAAATTTTTACCTTTAAAATGGTTTAGCCAGCTCAGGAGACACTCTTTAATTCAAAGAAAACTACAAAAATGACTGAACAGTATTATGGAATGGAATGAAAGGAAGTAAGTATTAAGGGGTGAAGGAGGTGTTATTGATGTGGAAAATGAAATGGAGACCCTTTTCCAAAGACTTCTTAAAAGAACTGTCCTTACAGTGCCTTCCTGCCATTTCTCCCTTTCCCCAAAGATTTTGTAGGTAAAACCTCGTATTGTAGGTGTTTTTCTACCCATGAAATATTCATCAGCCCTGAAGTCTTCACTTAAAATAAAGAGCCAATAAAAGAAAAACACTTTGGATATTCTTATAGGAAGAAATTTAGTGCTGTCTAACTTCAAAAATTAGGTGCGTTTGAGAAGGAGAGCTATGTTACAGTCTTTAATATATTAGCTCTCTCCCTATAAATCTATAGCTAACGATGTAATGTGTAACATGAAAATCATATTGGATTTATATTCAGTTCCATTAGGAATATGACCTTTTCTCATTTGGAGCAACATGGGTACTATTTTTTTTTTACCTGAAATGGGGCAATCAAAACAGAGTAGCTTCTGAATTGTAAGGGACAATGACTGATGGCAATTTCAGAAATAGTCTGTCAGGGAATTGCTGGTTATTTGAAATGGATTAAAATTTTGTGTGAAACCTTCACCTACTAAAGAAATATGGAGTCAGAAAGGTTGAAATGTACCAAATGTCTTTGTTTCATCTTCATTGTTGTTAAAATCATAACGATAAATCCTCCAAATAAAGCAATTTTTATTATATTTATGAAATACATTTATCTAATTGAAAGTGATTGTTTTCTGAAATATCTCCAATAGATATCAAAAATGAAGATAAATATTGTTATTTTAACTCACAGTGTGATTGTCAGTGCAAGTTTTATCTGATGTCCAAAAAAACCCCTCCTCTTAGACAAGCCATGGAAATTCTCTCCCTTTTTAATGCTTTTTAGAAGTACCAGTAAACAAAAACATTCCTTCACAAAATTGTGCTGAGTACCTCTTGTTTCCTTGAGTGTCAATTTCAAGAGTGGCATCAGACTTTTGCTAAAAAAGCTATGCCATTTTAGCTATGTTTTGCTAAAATGTGTGTGACTGCTTTGTGTAACCTGTTTGCAAATTCCATTTTGGTCTACCATTAAGGCAGGAACCTTTTTTTCACCAAATGTTGGTCAGGTTAGGCATGAGAAATCTTCAGGTCAGCATGACTTTCTCATTCTTCTTGCTAAATATAGAGAAAACCTCAAAAACATACTTTCAGTAGACAGTTGCCTTAAAAGCATTTCAGTTCAATGGAGGGAATGCCACCTACTCCTCAATTAATGTTAAACTAGAAGCCTTGGTTTTCCATATTTCATTTTGGAAAGGAGCTTTAATCTATCTTCTCATAAATGGTTGAACTGAAAACCACTTTGACTTGACTCAGACATTTTTTTCAATTTTAAATATTATATATGGATATAGCTATCTAGCTTTTCTAAATGGCAACTTTTCATTAACTCAGGAGATTTTGAGGGAATGGGCTGAAACTTTCCCATTTCTTTCAGAATGTTTAGAAGTAATTGAGAGATCCTTGCCATCTTGTCTATAAGGCATTTGAATCTCTAGTCACAAAACAGCAGGCATTGCCATGACTTCTGCTGAGTTGTAGGAGAAAGGAAATCCATGTATCAGAGCCTGGTTCCTTCCAGGACTTTCAGTTGTCTTTGGAAAACAGGAAAATGATAACCTGTTTGGTAGCCTTCTGTGGAGGGCAGCACCTGCTACAGACAATCCTCAGCCATTGTTGCGGAGTCCGAATCTCTTCCGACCTGGAGCACAGGTTAACCTCTCAAGGAGACAGGAAGATGTGCTTGGGGGGCCAGGGTGGTCCCAGCCTGGCAATTAGGAACAGAGACAATTAGGGTACATACAAACTATTAGGCTGCCTGAACTCAGGCAAGGTTTTGGCTTGGAGCTGAAGATATTGAACACCACTGCAAAGGTTCTCTCACAGATATTTCTGCGATAAAAAGTATTTCAGATATTTCCTCATGATCTGAGGAAGTCTTAGTTTCACCAAAAATCTGAATTTTTACGTAAAGAATTTCTAATCATTTTCCAGATGAAAAATAACACAGTAAGACCCAAAGAGCATAAAAGTCTGCCATTTGCATATCCTTCTAAAGTGACAGAAGAAGCCTTAGATGGAAATAATTGTGAATTACTACGAAAAAAGCAAATTTAGAATAGTGAAAATTTACGGCTGTGGGAAAATTACAGGATTAAAAAAAGAAAATAAAAAGAAATAAGAACAAAACCGACAAACCTTCCTTTATGCATGTAGTGTTCATTAAAAGAAAAATAACCCATATTTTACACTTCATCCAATAAAATTATGCTTTCAATAGATGTCTTTGTAACTACATATCTTGGCAGATACTAGGAAAATGAAGTCTCTTACTAAAATATGCCCCACTTAAAAAAACTTCCCCCTCCCTCCAAAAAAACCAACCCAAACCCCACCAGTGGGCTTTTTTCCTCCCCATTCCTTTTTTTTTTGTGTTCTGTATTTTTTGTCAAGGTAAATTGCCCTCTGAACTCACAGTGCAGGATGTGCTCCTTTTCAGAAAAACAGCATTTGTGTGTAGTGGATGATAAGGAAGAGCGCATGCAGCTATTTCATATAAAAAAAAATCATGATTGTATAACACCACGACAGGCTTAGTACAGAAAGGGTTAGTATGTGTCATTAAAAGAATGAACAAGCTTTTGATTTTAATTGTAATTGTAATCCTCTCCACTGAAGCCTCAAATGCATCATTTGAAAACTAGTGGAGATGTGAATTTTCACTGCAGCCACTTTATGTTCGTGATACATTAAAAGGTGTAATCCAACTGAAATGCAAATCACTGTTCTTGAAAACAAATTGCAAATGAAGATAACAGGGCAGCATACTAGCACTAAAGCATCCGAGAGACCATCTGAGGTGGTTCTCTTTCAGATCCAAATTGCAGCAGCACTGTTATCACAGGTAATAGGGTGCTGCTAAGGCAGGTTGATTACAAGACTATGGTAAACAATCCTTTTAAATGCAGTGCCTCAATAGACTTGCACATACAACATTAATCAAGTGAATTCAAATAGAACCACAAAGGGAAGTGGTGGGGTAGCCCCTGTTGCTTCAGCTCACAGAGTAAGTGGCCAAACTTCAGTGCTCACTTGCCACAGAGGTGTTTTCCATCCCTTTGTAATCAGCATTAACTTGTGGGAAATTTTAACTGGTAGCCCTGTGGAAATCCAGAATATGACCCCTCTTGGAAAGGGGTGCTCTTCTATGCCTCAAGGTGTAGAAATTTTTGTTTCCTTAGGCAGTGGCCTCCCTGAGACAGGTTTTTGTGTTTGCTCAGCCTGTCAGGGCCGGATGAAGCACAGGATGGGTTGATGGGGCAGGTTCTGGCCAGCGCTGCAGCCCCACTCCTGCACCACCATGAAGCACTAATCCAGGGAGAGGGCAACCATCTCCCTGCTGTGGCCCTTTTCCCGCAACAAATCTCCCTTTCCAAATAAACACACAGCCAGACAGCCCAAATGCATTAGCAGCAGACATTTCTTGGGGTTTTTTATATTACTGGTCTGCTTTCAAAAATTATCATAACTCTGTTTATTACACCTCTCGACCTTTTTCAAAGGTTCGTGCATTTATAGCATGTACTGCCAAGAAATCTCCTCTATAATTGGAGATTTTCTTTAAAAAACCTGCTGTAATGGGGTGAAGAGAATAAGCATCTCTTGGAAGGATGTTGATGCGACAAGGAAAAGCAGGTAAGTTACAGAAAGAGCAAAGTGCAATAAATAGCTTCTATTTAAAAAATAAATACAGTAATTTAAGTTTGCCTGAAGATAGCTTTAAATAATTCAGCAAATGATAATAATAACATTCATTAAATGATAGCTAAAGAACATCTTATGGAGTAGCACACACCAATTCTGTGAGGGGCCACCTATTTGTAATCACCAAGCATGGCCATATTCAGCAATTCCATTTTTTTTGGAGAATTTTGACTGAATACTTTAATTAATGGATGTCTAACTCTAGGCCAAAGAATATCTTCTGTCACGTCATTAAATAAAAGGAAAGTATATAAATGTAGGAATTCCATAGAATGGAACATTAAAAGTATTTTTATGTTTTGATACTCATAAAATGTTTGAAGCCTAATTGCTAGGACACCACAAAGTAGTACTAATGTGGTTTGGGGACTTTCACATAGAGGTTTCAGGCTAAAATTCAGGCTAAAATTCAATCCCAACTAAATGCTTCAAAATGTTTTCTCAGCATAGGATAGCAAATGAGCTATCAACCCTCAGATCTAGTTTCCAGGAAGTGTCTGTATCGTTAAAAAATCAGGGACATATTAGGAACATTTCTGGAAATTCGGAAAACTGGGTGGCAATGGATAATTCTTTGCACTCCTCTGCAGAATTTGATCCTCTGAGAGAGACTATTTCCAGCACCCAGAAAAAGAGTGACTATATAATAAATACTCTGAAGTAGAACAGAAGATGTGATCTATTCGACTATATTGCACCCAATTGCTTTTTCCCATTTTGCTTGTCTTCACATATTTGCAATATTTTTCATGGATCAAGGCTGTTTCACTGTAATGCTGCACACAGGTTTACATATGAGTCTGCAGAGTGCAAATAAGCATGGGATTACTACTTCAGTGCAAATACCATATACAATTGGTGCATCATATAGTACATTGTTATGAAAACCCATTAGCATGAATAGATTAACAGACCTTTACTTAAAAACCTTCCCTATTCCTTGTACAGGCATACTATGAACATCAGTACAGCCATTTCTCCTGGGCTGCTTTGCCAATGTATGTGATCACCATTACTTACAAGGAATAGCTCTAGGAATGTGAAGGTAATTCACACCACTTAGTTCTTGGATTTAATTCAACCTGTTCTAAGAGGGTGACAAGTTCATCTTTTTTTGGATGATGGTTCTCAGGAGGAATGTGACAGGAATATTAATCCTCCTTCATTAACTCAGAGTGCATCTCTTTTAAGATACTAATATAAACATTTTAGCTTAAATATTTTTCAGTACTCAATCCAGCCTAAATATAACTTCTGATCTAGACTGAAGAACTCTAGGGGCACAAATGATATTTACCACTTTGAAACTAAATACTAACCCAACAGCACAAAACCTGAAATTTCTCCTTCAAACATTGTAGAGACTGGTTTGTGAGATCAAGTATTGGGTTCTTCCCACTTAGAATTTCCATTCTGATGAGATGACATTGTATTAATGTGTGAAAGACTGTGCTTGCAGAAGTATAAACTTCTGACCACATCTCAGAGGAGCCAGAAGTATCTGGAAGGCAGAGGAGAAAGAATTGGGACCAAATACTTCTGACTTGAGAGGAAGATTGTACAAAAAAACACTTGTCCTCAAGACCTTGAATATATACACCGAGAGGAGGAACATCACTATTCTTTTCATGGAGCTCCAGGGCCAACTAATGAAGGATATTGTTCCACTATGCAACACCAGAGAATCTGTTACTATAAAAGCAATAGGGAGCAAGGAATCTGAGTATGTCCACATCCCTTTCACCTCTTGGGCTTCTTGGATGGCCTGATGTCTCCTCCTGAAGCTGCTATAAAAAGCCTGTTTTCTTGATTTCCAACTGTGTGGAGTTGTGCCATGGGGGAGTGTTACATGTCAAATATTTACTACTCAGCTGGATTAAGTCTCCAGTGTCCAAAGAAGCACACGCTCTAATAAACTATACATGTACTTCTAAGCTTTTAACTGTAATAATAAAAATAGAGATTTCATAATTCATTTTAAGCACAGCCTTTAAGGAGTTTCTGTATTAAAATGGCCTATCATAAAAAGATTAAGTTTCATTAGACAATAATAGAGATAGAAGGGATAGAAATATCACAAATCTAGTTCTGTTAATTTTCAAATTGCATACTTTCCCTTCCACTATTAGAAAAAATAAATCAGATTGCTTGAAAATTTTTTAAGATTGCAAAAACTTTGAAATATTTTATAAAAGTCTACAAGAACACGAAAAGCTGAGAATTGTACACAAAGAGGGGCATATATCTGACTGTGAGTTCAGCTCTACTATACAAAGGCAGCTCACAATACAGGCTTGTAACAAATTGGGCGATCCAAGATGCCGTAGCCAAGAATTGTATGAAACACAGGGATCATTTGTACACATGGAGCTGAAAAATACGGCTGTTGTTTTCACTCAGAGATTATAATCATATCCCTGGGCTGCAGGATAAGGCTGCTTTCTTGGTTCATGAGCATTAAGAAACAACTCTCCCATTGTTAACCTTCCTGAGGAGAGGCTGCAAATGCAGGGTCCTACAGGAAACAAAGATGTGGAAATCATTTAGTGCAACCCTACACTTAGACAGGTGCCACTCTTAGTCTTTTTAATTGATCTAATTTGTTACTTATACCTGTAAATCACACTGTTATCATCTCTGAACAAGCAATGGAAACCAGAATTTGTCACTGACTAAAGATAGCAGACCAAGTCCTGAAATGGGCTGGTCATATAGACTTACTGGCTTAATTACACAACAGTACATTAGATTGAAATGAGATACTTAGAAAAATCCAAATTACATGCAGGCCTCTTGTTTCTTTATCCCACATTGACACAAAACACAGTTCAAATGCAACTGCTAAAAGAGTAAGTTATAGTCTTCTGAGATAGACAGAGCCTGACACAGATCCAGGCCTGACCCAGTCAAAGATTTTTGCAGTAAGATTAATCTTATACTGATCTAAAGGTCTATGATGATGGCATGATGCTCACATTCCAAAGTTGCTGCAATACCATGACAGGAACAGGAGTATCATGAGGATGATGAGCTGGTAGACTTCTCAGCAGGATAAATTTGGTTATTTAGGAATGGGCAACATTCACAGGATTTAATTTTCTCTCCTTGGAATTACTCAGTTCTATATAAAGTCCCATATACGGTAAAAAAGCTGCTTCAACAAAACCTATGTAACTCACAACTTAATTTCTAGTTTTTCAAGCAGGTTTCCCAGAGTCCAGATCAGACTTGAACATCACCACTTAGACTTATTCTAGACAGCTCTTGGATGTAGTAGTGTGGAGAAACCACCTTTCTTTAATTTTTTCCACCTCCTTCCGAGTCCAGAAAGACTTATTCTCCTTCTGTTTTTCTATCTACCTATGACAAAGCTAGTGGCCAGACACGAGTTCCATGACAGACATTCCTCAGTTTCTGAATCCTGAAACTAAGTCTTAAGAAAATGGTAAATAGACTCATAGTCTCACAGAATCATTAAGGTTTGAAGACACCTCCAAAATTGTCAAGTCCAACCTTTGACCAAATACCATCATGACAATTAAAACATACCACAAGTTGTCATATCTACCTTTTTTTTTTTAATACTTTCAGGGGTGGTGACTCCATCACTTCCTTGGGCAGCCTGTTGTCATCCTTAAACACTTTTTCATTGAAGAAATTTTCCTCAATATCCAACCTGAACCTCCCTTGGTGCAGCTTAACATTATGTCCTCTTGTCCTGTTCCTGCTTGCCTATAAGAAGGCACGAACCTGCACCTCACCACAACCTCCTTTCAGGTGCTTGTAGAGAGTGGTAAGATGTCCTCTGAGCCACCTTTTCTCCAGGCTAAACAACCCCAGCTCCCTCAGCTACTCCTCACAGGAATAATGTTCCAGAGCCTTTCACAGCTCCGTTGTCCTTCTCTGGACACACTCCAGCACCTCAGTGTGAGGTCAGTTGAGGGGCCCAAAACTGAACACAAAACTCAAGGTGTAGCCTCACAAGTACCAAGTACAGGAGGACAATCCCTGCCCTGGTCCTGCTGGCCACACTATTGCTGATACAGGCCAGGGTGCCATTGGCCTTCTTGGCTCATGTTCAGCAACTACTGACCAGCACCCCCTGTTCTTTTCTGCTGAGCAGCTTCCCAGCCACTCTGCCCCAGACTATAGCACAGCACGGGGTTGTTGTGACCCAAGTACAGGACCCAGCACTTCACCTAGTTGAATCTCATACAATTGGCCTCAGCCCATCAATCCAGCCTGGACAGATCCCTATGCAGAGCCTTCCTGCCCTCCAGCAGATCAACACTCCTGCCCAAATTGGTGCCACCTGTCAACTGACTGAGTGCACTTGATTCCCTCACCCAGATCATTGATAAAGATATTAAACGGGACTGGCCCCAAAACCGAGTCCTTGGGAGCAACACTTTTGACTGGCCACCAGCTGAAGCATCATTCACCACCACCACCACCACCTCAATGCTGTCATGTTTGCAGTATGGAGAAATGGCCAGCCTCAGCTCTGCTAGGCATGTCAGTCCCAGTGGTAGCAAAGATATCAGAGGCGAAGTAGCAAAGATATGGAGTTAGTTCATGCCTGGCACCAACATTATACAGACAAGGGATATGATGACCTGAACTCCTCTTACAATGTGGCTTACAGAAGAGTGTCCTTGCCATAGCCAGCCACACTGCTTCTTCTTGAGTACAGAGCAGAGGCTCAGAGCACAAGTCAGTCCTTGTAGTGTTATTTACTTCGTGATCTTAAAAGCATGGCAGTTAACTAAAATTATTTCCTTTTACCTTGAACTGCCAAACCTCTGAGTTATTGAAAGAACATAGGTATTGATGGTGAGAAGACATTAATGCAATTAGCAAGGACAACACAGGCACTATTACTCTCTAAACTCCTTTCTCACAGCAATATGCATTTTTCTCAAGTCTGTGTTCTGATGGTCATGATGATATGTAGCCTGCAGGTTTTGACAGAGATGATTATAAATTTCATAATTTTGGAATCAGACAAAAAAGGAGTTGCTTCTGGTAAATCATCTTTCACCTGATATGCTTTTTTTCCAAATAAACTCTAATTGGATCAGTGTGAAAGGATTTTTGAACAGGGTGCTCTTGAAGAGGTCAGTCCAGATAAAATAGGGACATGAGTCAAAAAGAATTTAAGTAAATGGTGGACACTTTTATTTGGAAACAGTCTTAGTTCACTTTAATTCATGAAGCTATGTCATGTTAAACACACCTTAAAAATTTGAAACACAATTTTCTGTGGAATTAACATAGTTTAAGAATTCACTTTAGAAATTAATTCAGGTTAGCTTTTCTCAAATCTTCCCAAAAAAACAAATTGCCACTCATGGTATGCAGTTAAGACTGGATCAGATATGAAACCTCACAGTATTTGTTTAAGGAATATGATGTGTCATTTTTATTTTTATTTAGGAATATGGAAATAGTTTAATGCTCTTAAGCCATGACTGTGGCTTTTGTACCAAAATGAAGTGTTTGCAAATTATTATTTGAAAATTCTGTCTCCTAATCTGCGTGGCAAATTCAGTATGGGAGACTTTGTAAAGAATAAGGAGAAATTGCCGTATTTTTGTCTTAGCAGTAGAATAGAAATCAATTACATGAAAATTAAATTTTAGCTCCCTGTGCTACATTAATTTTCAGTTTTATGACTGAACCTATCTTATTGGGACAATATTGTTGGCAGTTGTATTTAATTTAGTAATTTCAGCTTGTTGAATAATTGAGCTTGCAGAAAAAATCTCTTGGATGTTGATTGGCACTGCTAGTAGCAAAACTTTTCGAAGAATTATAGCACGTTGGACTTTAAATATTTCCGAGAGAAAGTGACCAAGAGTTTGTCTTGTAAAGAAAAAATAATATAATGACATTGATTCATAGCAGCAAAATAAATATTTTTACCAGACAACCAGTGGTTATTATAACATGCACCTTTTTAATCTGCAATTGTACCCTGCAAGAAATATGCAGCACAAAATAGACAGCAATAGATGATTCAGCTTCTAAAATAGCTGTCAGAGCACAGGTTTGGAAGTTCAAACCATCAAAAAGTGAGCTAGAAAAGTGATACCTACCAAGAAGGTTGAACATTTCTACAGGTGCCAATAGATCTTACAAGTTGATTTTCGTGATTGAATTTTGATTTTAACATATATGAATCTCAGTTTCATAACTTTAAATATATTTACCCTGCTGAAGTGTGCAAAGAAATTCCAGAATTACAAGGTTTTATTAGCTTTAACAAAGAAGCAACAGTTGGTTTAAAGTGGCCTGTTTAGTTCTACTGTTCCCTTTTCTAGCGCAACGGTAATAATAAAAACTGAAGTATAAGTCTCAGTATTTTATTTGCTTGAAGTAGAAGAATACGCAAGGCTTTTTCTACATATAGCAGCTGCATGAGTAAAAGTTGTCTCTATCCTTTTTTGCTTTAAGATCTCATTGTGAAAAGTGAGGTGGAAATTATTGTTGCCTGGCATTGCACTTCTGACTCCACAGCTACATTTTATGAGGCTTGTGTGCAATTAGCCAGTTCGTTATTTTATCCTAATTTTATAATAAATCACTTCACTCTTTTTCTCTCATCCATCATCAACTTATCTGCCCGCAAGTCAAAATGGTACCAATTATTAATCAAGGCCAGAGGCACCCGTTCCTGCATAGGAGCACCATGTTTCAACTGTCAGGTGGCATCCATCCCAGCCTCTCTTTGTCAGCAATAAAGAAAATGAAATTGGACTAATATGAATCTCATTTCTGCCCTGATTAAAGGCCTACATTTTCCCTAGGCATTGCCTGACCAGGTCCTGACTTGTGAGATATTCAGTGTTCTTGTAATGTCATTCGGACACAGCGCGCCTGTCTCCTTAGGTCATTGTTCTTCAGATTCACTTGTTTTACATGGAATATAGGCTAGAAAATCTAGACTTCCTTTGGGGTGTTAATTAAGAGGAGCATCCAAAATTAATCAGCAAATTCACTAGGGCGAAGGGGAGCTGTCTGAAGGCCTCGATATAAAATGCACTTCTAGTACAGGGAAATGAGCCTTCGGCTATTGACAAAGAAAAAACAAGTGCACAGACGGCAATCTGACATAAAAATTCATATACGTATACAATTTTACATTCATTTTCCTTGTCAGCTTGTCACCTTTAATTATAAAGGTTGATTCGCTATTTGGCATATCTGGAAATTGTAAACGCTTGGCCATTTGAATATCATCATATGGTCAATGTCTTCAAAAAAGAATGACACAAGAACATACCAGGGAAAGAACATAAAATCCAAACTGAACTTCTCTGATGCTCACCTGGAAGGATTTTGCAGGTCTTCAGAATAACTCTGAACTTGGCTGTAAAAGCACACAAGTTATGACCATCCACAGTCAAAACATTGTATTGACAAGTTGCTAGCCCCCACCCCTTTTTTACTTAGAGTAGTTTCTAATCTTCATTTCTTTAGTTCTTTTATCACTCACTCCATTCTAATGTTATTAGTGTTTGGTGTGAAGGATTTGAATAGACCTTCAGGCTACTAATGACCTTTATATGGAAACAGTAAATTCTGTTTTGCCCAGTGAAGAAAAGATGAAAAAAGATAAAAAATAAATGCTAAAGCCCATATCATGCAGATATCTCAGAGACAAGCTTTTTAGATATTTAAAAATTTTAGGAGAAGTTTGCTTGTTTTCAGTAAAAAAATAATTTAGAAGTGAGTTTTTGTAACTGACAATAGGACTTTTTATTCATATCTTGAAGGAAGTCCATGAGCTCAGGTTTCAGAGGGTACCTGTTGTAAGAACTTTTTGTAGATCCTTCTTTCTTATTTACCAGCTGTCTCTGGTTTTGTGCAGTTTTTTACAAGTTTGGAATCTCTTGAGCTATCATCTTTTTAATATTACAGGACGTTACAGCCACATTGCTCAGAGTTTCAGGTATCACTATTACTCTTCATGAATTCCCATAGACATATTAAAAATACAAAAATAGGCCTTAAAAATACTGCAGACCCATGCAGCAGCACACACCAAGGAACTATAGCTTTCCAAATCTTTTCTGAACAGTCTGATAGAGAAAATGTTACTTGGACCACCTATTGATTCCTGATAAACTTAAAATGCAGGCAGGCAAGTTGAAGAATTCAGACAAAGTAGATTTTGTACTGATTTTTGAACACTTCCCCAACGTTACAGAACAGAAAACATGTAGTATAGGGCTCCATACTATGAAGCTTGGCACTGTGATGTTTACTTCAAGTAACTGCTGCACAAGAAATAGAATATTCTGAACTGGAATGATTCTCTACACTGCATCACATACTAATCTAAGATTCTAATTCTCCTTTTTTTTTAATTAGATACCTTTGTCCCTAAGTGGGTGTGATAAGCTAACTATACCATTGACTTTTCAACTACTGTATTTTTGAGTTTTTTACTATTGTTGAAGGAAGATTATCAAGGGTACTGAGCCCACCTAAGGAACTTTTTTTCTTACTTGTTTTCACATGGTATCAAAAGGCAAGTACTCATTGGCCACCTGTACTGTCAGAGCAGTTGTACAAATACATAGGAGAATTATCCTCATGCTGAGGATTGCCAGCAGTACTATTTGTGACTTTGAAATATGATGAAGTTAGGTCAAAACTTGCAAGATTGAGTATTGTTATTTATACCTTTTTATCTCCCGGAAAGCAGTCAGAGCACTGCAGAGTACTTCCTACTCTTTTGTTTTAAATTAATGCCAGCCTTCATAAAATCAATTATCCCACGACATGAGACCTGATACCACCTTAGGAGCTCCATGATGTCTGACATTTCAGATAAGGTGAGACACGATAATAGTTCTGTGATCTGCTATTCTTTTTCTCCAGCTAATTTTATTTTATAACTGTAAACATTACCTTTTATCTTCATTTCCTTCATCTCTGGTTCTGAGGAGAAATGGTTATTCTGTAGGATCCAATCAGGCAATCAGAAAGTCAGTAGATTTTCCAGCACCAAGTCAGCATGACTGTGGCTTTGATGTGCTGTTTGTGCCCACTAAATATAAATGTAAAACAAACAAAAAATAGAAGTAGAAATAAACTCTTTACAGGTGTTTCAACAGGAATTTAAAGAATTAATTACTAATCAGAAAATAAATCTCTTTACAAATTTTAGTTTTCTACTAAATGAACCAAAATTCCAATGGGAATAATTTTTTATATTATATCTGCAAAGAATCTATGGTACAAAGATGGTGTTGTCCTCTATCTTCCAATGCACCCTTATCCCGTCACTGAGCAAAAGTAATCAAAACCACCAAAGATCTGAATGCCAGTAAAACTTTCAGAGATATGCTGATATTAATTAACTAATAATTAATGCACAGTAAATTAAATTTTTTAGTAACTCAAGGCATTTCCCTAGCTATTTTTTCCTTACCTCTTTTTCAGGACTTCACAGGGTAATTTTGTTACAGTTTCACATAACCAAATTCCCAGAGCTGCTACAGAAGAGCTCTGTTCTGCAAGGGCTGCAGTTACTCGGAGCCTCCCTGCAGTCAGGTGCCCGAAAGCAAGTGCAGGGCTAGCAGGGGATACCTGCCATCTACACACTGTGGTGGTGGGTGGGCTGTAATCACAGGGGAAAGACATTATTCTTTCATTACCTGCCTTTAAATCTAAAAAATTTAATACCGTGAGGCTGACACATTTATCATTCAAACTTCCTGCTAAAGAAAAGTGAAGCCAGACAGTATTTGCATCTCTCAGGGTCTGTTTATTGTGTATAATTTACTCAGAAACAGGGCATTAGCGTTCTTCTTGCTCAAATAGCAACTGATTACTGGATTACTAAATTAATATTAATCAATAGGAATTGATTTTATGCACTACTGAAAGTGTTGTTAACATCAGAATTTATCTGTACCCTTTGGAGTCACAATGTCAAAACGAAGTGAATGAAGTTTCATTCATGTTGTATCAGGGTCTCCTCTTAATGAGGGAAACTCCATATATCCTTCTGCACTGGGAAGCCTTTGATGCTGCAGGCAGCCTTGCCAGTTCATCCTGTAGACTCATGAGTAGACGTCAAGAGAAAAAGGACATTTCCCACTTGAAAACTTAAGTTTCAGGGCTATATCTTCCCATGTCTGTAGGGAAAACTTGACCAGTGACAATCGCAAAACCTTCCATGTGTTTGGGATCCAGGTGTGCACTCAGCAGTAGTAGTTTAGGGGCATACCAACATTTGTGAAGTATCTGGAGGTTGGATGTACCCTTCCTATATCAGGTGCTCTGCTGGTACAGGGACAATGTAGCACCTTGGCTAAGGAGGAAGAGAGCTCTAAATGTGTAGTGATGCCTCCCTGCAGCCCAAAATGCAGGGAGCTGTACATCATAGCACAGGTTAGTCATCAATGCCAAACCAGGCACTGACATATTTGCAGTATTATCTCCAAGCTCTTGCTGTAAGACAGACAATAAAATATTGGCCTTTCTCAGCTGAAGGTATCTAGCAGAACAGTTGCCTCAGAGCTGTTTTCAGTGGCTGAAGTAGTGTACTCTCATTACATTAGAGGTCATTAAGTATATAGGAAGTTTCCATCTTGTCCGCTCTGGGATGAATTGTGGGGTGAGTTGGCCTTGGAGAGATGGCCACCAGCCACTCTATCACTACTCTACTCAGCAAGATGGGGCAGGGGGAAAATAAAATGAAAAAAAACCTGTGGGTCAGATAAAGACAGTTTAATAAAGCAAAAGCAAAGGCTGCACACAGAACCAAAGGAAGAGATTTTATCCTTTGCTTCCCATCAGCAGGCAATATCCATCCACTTCCTACAAAGTGGGGCTTCAGCATGCATAGCATTTGCTCTGGAAGACAAATTTAATAATAAATGTTGCTCCCAACTCCTCCTACTCTTCTCACCCCCTCTCACTTACACTGCTGAGCAGACATCCTATGCTATGGACTAGCCCTGTGGTCACTTTGGGTCTGCTGTCCGGGCTGTGTCCCTCCCCAAGACTTCGTCCACCCTGGTCTACTGGTGAGAGGGGAATGTTGGAGAGACTGCCCTGATGTTGTGGAGCACTGCTCAAGAGTAGGCAAAACACAGGTGTGTTACCAACACCTCCCCAGCTACCAATGCAAAGCTCAGCACTGTGAGAACTGCTGTGAGGGAAACTAACTCCATCTCAGCCATATCCAATAAACCCTGAACATTTTTTGGGGGAAACTTGACTGAAATAATAGGTTGAGCTCTAGATTAGGTTGATGCCCTGTTGTGATTATGAGTAAGACGCGTGATTATCAGCAAGAGGCTTAACTTTGCTTTGGCTCCAGTCCAGTCTGTATGCTTTCAGTTACATTTCTGCAGCAAACAAGAAAGAGCCGTGGAAGGAGGGTGGGTAGGGGTGGGTGGGAATAGATCCAGAGTGCACCTTGTCTGGCAGAGCATAACTTTGGGACAGGACTGTGGTAAGCAGACCCTGGTTCCACAATTAAAGTGCATCTGTGAGAGAAGTAGTAGAAAAAGTTTTCACTCACACTGCTACAAGAGACTTTGGGTTCCTTTGTGGAATTTGTCAGTCCCTTTCCAATGACAGACCTTGAGATTAACATATATATATTATATACCTTTATATATATATATATATATGTATATATATAAAATCATCTTCATCCTTTTACAGAAAATAAATTTATAAGCCCAGGTATTTTTCAGCATTCATTTAAAATGCAATTTATTTCATTTTGAAACTGAGACTTGATCCAATTTTCTTAAACATTGTTGATTTTGTTTGGACTTTGGTTTAAGCCCTGATTTTCTTCACTTTCTGTTTATTGTTCTGTTTATTGTCTGGCATCTAATGAACTGAGAAACTGTGGAATAGCATGTTACACTGTGAAGAGCAGTTAGATAAAATAGCTGCCAATCCCACTTCATATTTAAAAGAGATGCAGAATGGTATTGTTTTATTTAGGTAATATTTTTATCACGGTGAGACTTGCTTCTAAATTTTACTCTTAAATAGTTAATGCTAAGTAAACAGAAGGTGACTGTGTGGAGGAGCACAGCTCTGATTTACACAGTCTTTATTGTAATTGTTTTCATCACACAAACTTAGTTATGGATGCGAGACCTCGGGATTATGGAAACATCAAAATATGTCAGGCCTTCCCAGTTACTGGAAAATTTTAAAGCCATCACATTGACATTCATAAATGCTATAGAGGGTTGTGTTGGAAAGGAATCAACAAAAACCAAACAAAAATACCCCACAAAACAGAAGCAACAAAAAAAAATCAAATCAAAACAAAAAACTTAATCAAAACACCAAAATCTTGTAGGTGCTGAACTATAGTTCAAACACTGTTAATACCAGTCCTTATGTAGCTAGAAAACTGCTTCTCTCTGTTACAAAGAACAATTGCATTTCCTGGCTTAAATTGCTTGAAAGAAATCTCTAAAAAAAGAGCAAAGAACAGAATAATATCATTTGTGCAAGGATTTGGAGAAGGTGCAGTTCAAGCACTGGCAGGAGGCTGTGGATACACCTTCACCACAGGGGTAAAGACAGCCAAGATAACTGCCAGGGAAGTTGCTCAGGTCTACAAGCAGCATTTCTAAGTTTAAGGAGCACCAGTCCTGAGCTAATAGTCACTGGTGATTTATGAACTCCTTCACAGGGCTTATCAGCTTGTCACAGGGCTATGATAACTCACTGAGACTGTCTCCAGAACAGCACCATACAGAGGGATCACAGTTTTCTGCTGCATGGACTGAGCAAAGGTCCTCACTTCTCCCCACTTGGAAATCTCTCTTGAGATGCCGCTCTAAAGTGGCAGAATATTGCTGACCTCTGTAGTTTACTTTTACATACCCAAGACATAATCCCTGGTAAGTTTAGCATGCCTGCACACTTCAATGTATATTATGATGTATTTTCTTTAGTATGTTTCTGAAGGAGATGAACTGAAAGTGCTGGGCTTACTGAAGTGTCCGCAGCATGCTGCAGGAGGGTTTTCAGTCTGACTCCTTACTCTGGAGTAGGGGGAGCTGCAGGACTTTCTTTAAAGAAAGTTAGTGGCTGCATACTGTGCTGTAGAGGAGGTTGCACAGGGGTCAGAAAGTCACTTAAATTCCAAAAATTACTATACCCTGTGTTGATCTAGAAGGCACTTCTAGACTGCATCATGCTCACATTTTAGTCCCTTGGTTCCCTCATGTTACTCTGCTCTATTTTGTTCCACAGTTTGGCTCCTGCAAACAAGATGCTCGCAAGGTGAATTTCAGAGAAAAGTAAGTGAGGTTCTCCACTTCAGAGGTGCCCCTGGTGTGCCCCATTCCCTAATGCAGCCGAAAGCATCTGGATGTTGAGCGTGTGGCTTTGAGCTATGCGTGCAATGAAGACATTCAGACCAGGAGATCATACTAAACCTGGACTGAGTGGAAACTTTCAACCACAGGATGTACGGCTTCAGCACTGCCTGCTTTGATCTACTGATTTACTCTTATTATACTGAATTATTTGCTAATATAGACGCAGCCTTAGTCCTGCTTTTCTAATCACATACTAAGTTCACCAGGCACTGAAATGCAGACGAAAGTGCTTCCTTATGTAACGTTAATAAACCTGGTTCCACTGCAATCAGTAAGGTTTCAACCTTGTATGGCAGGGTGCTGACATTTTCCCTCAGCAAGGTGCTATTTAAAAAAAAAATCCCCAAAGTCTAAAAAATCTAGAAGTCCATGCAATTTCAAAAAGACACCTCCTGAAAAATAAAGATGGAGACCTACTTTTCCTCACCAATCATAAAATTGATTTTTTTTATTTTATTTTTTTTTTTTTTGGTGGAAAAAAATTTGACCTTCTTTATTGAGTTCGTTTTATCTGAAGCCTTTTTTCAAATTGAAGCTCATGGAAAGCCTCTGTAATATGGGTGACAAATCCAACATTGCTTTTGGATATTTCCATACAGGCTTTTAAAGTAATACCACACACTGCCTTTTCCTGAACAAGACAGGATTTCATATTTCCTATTGTTTTTTGAAAATATGCTTATTGTTCAGTGAATTGTGAAATGAAGAGGTATTTAGGAAAACAACAATCCCATCCACACTCCTGGAGAACAGCTCATATTAAATATCACCCTACCTACCTTTCCAGCGATGTCCAGGAAAGGGGTGAGAAAATGCCAGTTTATTGATGTCCGGTTCCACCTGTGTGTTTCATACCTTTTGAGACTGATTACATAGGAAGGGCTCATGTATCAGAGCACACAGAACTTTGATCTAAACTTTCCAAAACAAAAGATATTATGAACTGTAAAAAGAGAAGATTATTTTAGATCACCCCATCGATTTTTCAGGTAGGTTGAGATTAAGCTCTTGAGCATTCTTCAATTAATGGGATCTATCTTGCAAATAATTTGGTGATCCAAATAAACATGTCAGTGGTGAAACAACAACAGTATCTAAGAACATAGTTCCAGCCAGGATTCCAATACACATGTGAATATTTCAGTTACTATCTCTGTACTGCTAAAAGTTACATTTATAAGCTACCAGGTGAAACTGGTAAAAATAGAAATTACCGTGTTTCTACCTCAGGAAAACACTCTACTTTTTTTAAGTAGAATTTCCTTTTTGCTCTTTGTCCACGTAGAAATTTTGTGTGTTAGGATAAACAGAGCAATATTACAGACTATCCCTAAGCTTATGAGCTCTTTCTTAGTGACAGCTGGGAAAAGCAAAGCTGAAGTAGTTAATGTGCATTTCTGTTAAGCAACAAAACCAGAACAAATATTTAATTAGTTACTTCCATCTTCTACTAAATGGAGAAAATGTGTATATGCACACTTCAATATACATATATATAAAAGGGTAGAACTCTGAAACTTGCTTTTCCCTTAATGCAGAGCAAAACAGTCTTCCTGTAACCCTGCCTGATTTCAAATTTTGTTTCTTTTCCAATCTAAACAATATTTGGAAAATGTTCAGTTGTACAAATTAACACCATCGAGGCTTTTTTTTAAACTGAAGGTCTAATTTTAATGATAATATTTCACCTATAAAAAGTGAGGATAACAAGTTTGTACTCATACAAAAGTGTTAATTAATGAAAGACAAACCTTTGCCAGTTATTGACACATTCCTCTGTAATCCTGTTATGTGGAACATTCTAATGAAGTCATAGTTTATTACTAATGATCTAGCTTTGTTTAAAAAAAAAAAAAACTGTGAGGGGGAGGGGGGCTTGAAATAATTTATTTGCTTTGCTGTATTTTTTATCACAGCAGGTAAGAATGCTGCATTTTGACTGCCACATTGTATGCAGGATGAGGGGGTATGACCTCAGAAGCAGCAACGGAGAACTTGCTCTTTCACACTTCAGCACACACTGCTGTGAACCAGCACTTTGGTCATATTATCCGCCGCACCACAAAGCTGTCCACTAATTATCTCTGAATACGAATTTTATTGAACCTTAATTTTCAGTAATGGGGCCTGATAGTTTGAGAAGAAAGACAAAAGAAGGGTCCCTTTGTTTTTCCCTCACAATAACCTTCTAGTGCTGGAGCTATGGCAGAACTCATTAAACTTGAACAATGAGTTGAAATATGATCGTGTTATTTTTGTCCCTGCCCCCGAACCAGGCTGGTCCTGTCTGCCAGCCTGTCCATCTGTCTAATGATGTGGGAAGAGACATTGATTTCGTAGTGGACACTGTTAAAAAAACATTCCAAACTCCTGCTGAATCACCGGGAACATGAATCTGAGCAGAAATTTGATTCTTTTGTACATGTTTGGCAAGATCTCATGGCAAGTTTAGCAGCAATTCGGATGCTGTAGAGAGGAGATTTGAAAACCCTGATTAAGCCAGATTAGATGAAAGCTGATTTGTGTTTGAGGTGCCCTGTGGAAATAGATTCACACTAGCTAGAAATAGTGTTGTTCATCCAAACTGTGAGTTAAAAGAAACTAACACTAAAGCAAAAATAGTGTGTGCAGCTAATTTGTGAAAGGACTGTAGGGTTCTGCTCAGCTGAGAGTTGGTAGAGGTTTTTGTGCTGTTTTCAAAATTTGGCCATCAAAAGGCATCTTCTGCTAAACAACGAAGCTCTTAAAATTTATTGCCTTTGAATTTAGGGGTTTTTCTCTGGGTTTTCAGTCTCTACTGAGCATAGGGCTGAGCAGTTGTGCTGTAGTTTGTATAGTAACAAACCTCAGGATATGCGTGAATGCAGTTGAAATCAATGGATTATTCAAAGCATAAATAACCTATTTTATTGAAATGGAGTTGTTTTCATGTAAAAAAATGTATTTTCTTCCAGGATTGTCTTATTAATTCATTGTAATGGCCATTTGGATTGCTCATAAACACTTCTCTCCCTCCTCAACAATGCTTATTGTCTATGTGAGCCATCAGTGTGTTTTTGGAAGATATCTTCCTCTCAAGCCTTCGAGTATCTCCTCTGTCCAAAATACTGCTTTAGATGTATTTCATATAGTTCTGAGGGTGATATATTTGCAGAAAATTTACATAAAAATGAGTGATCAACACCTGTTCTATCCAAGAAAAACCTTACTACTGTCCACTTTAAGATTCTCTTGTGTACCTGGAAAGTCGCACATAGCCTAGTTTTTCATTTTCTCTTAACTGTTGTAAAACATGACACAGCCAAATGGAATATTAAAAGTTCTATGATTATTTTCATTTATATTCAGCCTAAATTTTCTTTCTGCTAGATGCTATTTCATTACTCCTAAATTAAGGTCATCAATATAAAACCAGCTTGTATGTACAAACTGATTAAAGAATAAAATTCTAAGCAAAATAATACAAAGGCAGCCCCCTCCTCCATCTCTGTGCCCTCACAGAGAATTGACTCACACATATAGGCACAAAAGTTCATGTCTAGCTAGGACTGGGAGACTGCTGAAAAAATTGCAGAGTGGAGAAACAGGAGATTTTTTCAGAGGGATTATAAATACATATATATTTATACTTTTATATGTCTAAGGACAGAAATTCATATCCACATGCATGAACATTCACATATATACTTACATGAAGACTCCAAAGCACAAACTCATTTCATTTTGACTTAGCCTATTCCATGAATTTTATTTTAACATTCTATTTCAAAGAAAATAATCTATTCTGTTAATAGTAGTGTTCTTTTTATTATTCTGAGTATTTAAAGGCTGAAATTATTAGTAGCTCTACACTAACTCAATTTATAAAACTGAACATCTGGTTAACACAATGTGGCTGTAAAGATTTTGGTTTTCAGTGTATGAAAAGATGCTCATTCTGCAAGCATTGTGTACTAGAATAGTCTGAATTTGACTGTAAAATAAATCAGAATAAAAACAGAAAGGGAAAAATATTTATTAACAAGCAGTAATTGAGTGCCTTTCAATGATGTAATTTTCACAGACTTTTTGCATCATATAAAAAGTCTGATTCTTCTGTCATTTTCATGTTTGTCAGTCAGTAGTAATTACACTGAGATCAGCAGAGAGACTAGTATTGAAACTGGCATAAGAAGACAAACATTGGGAATATAAAACTTCTAAATATAGCATTTGGTTAAACTTTCTAGCTGCTTTTGGGGAATTTTGAAGGTTTTTAATGATCTTGCATTTTATTTCACTAACCCAGAAATCTCTCCTTGGTCTTTTAAATGAATTCAAATTTCACTCAGGTAGCTGTACTTCTCCTATTAATTTTATCTTTCTTTAATTTTGACACAGTAAATGAGCCACACGGAAAAATGTCAGTCTGATATTTGAGAAAGAGTGAAATAAAAAATAGCCTTGATCTGTGATAAATGTGCACTGAAGAAAATAATCCAAATAACACAAATCATTTTTATCATGTCTCCTTTAAAAGATTTTGTGTTTCATTTTCCATCAAAATAAGGTAGTGAGTGTAGAGCTCGTGCACACCTGTACCTCTGCTCTTAGCGCCGGGCGTGTGACCCCGCTTGCCTGCTGGTGTGACCCCCGGCAGGAACGGTGCCCCTGACGGCTTATGCCAGCAGTGTTTGCAGGAGCCAGCCTGGGTCTTCCAGTGGGAATCCCTGGATACCACTGGGAGAGAGTGAGACAGCAGAGGAAGGTCCTGTATATTCAAATGGATGTATAGTAGGTACCATATGTTCCTTTCCAACAACCGCTACATTGCTGCATTAAAGTTCAAATTCCAAGCATTCAAGGATGTAAATACATTAAACAATGCATCTGTTTGTGCAAAGAATTCCTTATGAGGAACATCCATGTGCTTTTAATCAGTTTCATGCTGAGTGAAAGAAAATTGTAAACTATGCATTAAAAGAAGGTTTGGTGAAAGTTATTTTCCCCCTATCTTCTGCATCCTAATTCAATGCTTCCCCTTGCTTTCAGTGATAATATAAGTAATCTTCTAGCAACATTCATGAGGAAAGTTTGATGTGGATTTACACTGGTGGAGCTACATTACAATGGGTAGATTTAAGGTATTATAAAATGAGTTTTTGGATTTGTTACAGAGGTATGAAACCCCTAAGACACAGACAGGACTTCCAACATATGGCAACCACTCTTATTATAAAACAAAACAGTGTTAAGTCAAAGTACCTGATTACAATTCACTAGTGCTATGTAGCTCTGATAGCAGGCTTATATTTAATGCCATAGAAACAATATAATTTATTTTTCTGTCTTCCCTTATCCCTTCGTTATTGAGTTTGTAGGCTTTGAAACCTTAAGCAAAAGGAAAAAATATAAATTATAGAAAACATCAAAGTATGCTGAAATCAAATGACATTCCTTACGATCCTTACAAAGATATCTAACACATTTCTTATGTACAGTTGGTCGAACTGCTATCACTGCAGAGCTTTAGTGGTTATAATTAGTAATCTTTTGGGAGCTACAGTAGCACACTTATAATGTCAAAAATATTTAATTGAATGCAATAGTTAACTTGGCAGTGTAAAAATTCATTTGATAATGAGTTAATCTGGCCAAGACTTTAACCGGTTATCAAAGGGATCATTTGGAAAAAAACATAGCAATATAATTTTATTGCATGCTACCTCTTCAGCTAAGTCTGTTTATAGATTTCTCTTAAATTGCCTACTTTGAGAATCTGGAGGTAGAGCATCTAACACTGCACCTACTCACATCTACACATTCAGTACTAAATAAAATTTTTTGGTGAACATCTTATCATCTAAAGCATGTAAATTGAGGAAAATGTGGCTGTGATGGACATGTCAAAAGAGAAATCACTAAGCCCCGTAGCCTAATAAACAAAATTCCGTTTGGGAAATGAATTGACTGACAGGCAGTTCCTAACGAATAAATGCACATTAGATTCAGATGCATACTGGGGTATCAAATAACTAGATAATTTATCACCAGTCAAATTTAAAACCACGTTTTCTTGTCTTGGTCTATGGTTCCCATGCACTGCTATCTTATTAACAAGACTTTAATTCTCATACTGACACACAAAAGTGTTGTTCTCTAATGAACTGTCTGCTCCTTGCAGAAATCTGGTGGTAATGTAGGATGTTAGTTACAATAATGATAATCTTTAGTATTTTTAGCCTGTCAGAACTCGCAGAGCCAACAACAACCAGTCTTTTACTAAAACTCTACCTCATCAAACTAACTTAATTAGCAATTCAACTCCTTATTTTTGTTTTGGATTCCCCTCTGGCTACTAATTAAAGCTTAATCGAAACTGCTGAACTGAGGTTGTAAAGAATTCATTAATATTAAAATTAGCCCCAACAATTTTTTTGGGCTGGTGCAATTTGTATTTGTTACTGTCAGGGTTTGAAATTCAGTGGAATTGTTAAGAAAGCTGTACCAGAAATTTGCTGTATATTCATATTATAAGCAGAACAAATGTGATGAATTCCAATAGTTGAACAAGTAATTCATGTTTTGACCATGCACAGTTCACATTACTTGTGTCACTGTTTAATACCAACAGACAAAATATATTTGCAGATCATTTTTCCAAAGTCATCCACATTTCTTTATCCTCCTATAAGTGCTTTCACATTTTGGATAAAAGGGAATAAAAGGCTCTGGAAAAAAAAAAAAGCAAAGATTGATTTTATGTATTATCTTGACAAGATTAATATGTTTGAAAAATGAACAGATTTACCACTTCACTTTGATTTTTCCACTTTTCTTAACATCAAAGATTACTCCAGCTGCAATAATGGTCATTCTGAAAACTAAGATCAACTGAACTATGAGCTTCTGTAAAGGACATGTTTTTGCTGGTAACATATATCTCATTGAATTATTTTTTAGAAGGGTGTAATGCTTTATTTTTCAAATTAAAATCTCTGCTCTATAAATTATTTAAATATATTCTTTTCTGAACTCAGTTTATTCTTTGAAATGAGTTTAAATGTATTTTTAATTAAATTGTGTACCTTACAATAAGAAATCAACTTATATTTTAATATTACTAAATACTGTCAACAATAGGAGTGAAACATACTTGTGTTTGTTTTTTGTAAATTTCATAAAAATGTAAATAAGAAAGTCAGTCTTTTTATAGCAGATAAAAACGATTTTCATAATTCAAGTTCACTTTTCATTTTAACTTTTATGCTTTAATATTTTTATCAGAACATGTATATTTATTTTACCCTACAGGAAATTTTTTCAAGAATGTTTATAGGAAACAAACTTGTCAGGACTAAAATATACAGCAACTAATACTGTTTAACATATTTTATTAAATATAAACATTAAGATTATTTATATAATGCAAAACTTTACAAAAATATACATGAAAAATTACATATGCATCTAGGTTTCATTTAAATAACATTTATGACAAAACAATCATGCACATATTTAAAAATCAACATATGTCCATTTTTTACTCACTGACTAAATCAACAATGGCATACAAGGCACACAATTTAAAATCTTGGTGACAATTTCCATGAAGTTATTCAAATACAATTTGACTTCTGACAAGAGGATGTAATTTATAAAACAGAACATGCCTATCAGTGGAACCTAAATTTGCATAATGAGGATACTTTCATTTCTGCAAGCACAGTTTTTGACATCCCAACTTGGAGCGCTGGAAGAATCTGGTGAAAAATGTCAATATACATAAGCAGGAAAATGATTAATAAAATACCCTTAACATTTATCTGATTTGAGTAAACAAAATAAATTTTGCTTGCAAAAAGTAACGATTTTGAAAACTATAATAATGTGTTTCCTAAATATGTAGTAGTCTAGCACTGCCTTTAGCTGCAATCAGCCTCGTAAACTAAGGGAGGTGTTCTGAGTTTATCATTAACTGATAAAAACACTGTTCTGACATTAATGTTATGCATTTTTAAATCAGTGTTTTGATTTAATTCTCTGTTGCATTTCATATAAGTATACTGAAGTAGCAACAGAAGAGTGGAAAGGAAAAAAAGCCTTTATCCTTTCTTTAGTTGATAAACTTGAAATTGCTTCTTAACTTGGTCAGCTGGATAAGAGCATTCATCACTCTTGAACTGGAGAAAAAATAGCTCTTTGCCCTCCACATTTTTTTTTTTGTGTTGTTATTTCAGGTAAGCATATGCTCAGAGATTAAATTCAAGAAATTCTGGAATAAATTTGCTTTAATTTAGCATCTCTTGCCCACCCTACCAAAGAAGATAGTATCAGACGACAACCGAAACCAAGTCACCTTTCTGTTTCAATGCCAGAACTCAAGCACACTGAAACATATCTATTTCAGGTTTGCTTAAGAAAACCTGGACTGTTGAGAGACAGCAGTAGGAAAACATCATTAATATAAAAAAACCCCAGAAAATAAATTATACTGGAAATTATGTCTTTCCTTTATACACGTTACTAACAGGATCATCTGGAATTAAAACTAAGGAGACTTAGTTTATTTTTCATTAATCTTGCTGCTTGTTTATCGCTTCCGAATTCCCTCAATTATGAAATTATACCTGGCTTCCTTTTGTTTCTTCTGAGCTTTGCTTTATGGTCTCTCTGATATTACTATTGAACTGTAAATATTCTGAGGGGAATTGCTTCGAAAACAGCTTTTTCACTTAAAAAAATACAAAACTTGTATATAAAATATATGTACACACTCTGAGGCAGAGAAACATTTTTGCTGGCCTTCATAGCTATAAAATTTAGAACACACAATAAGAACAGAAGAATAAGGGAAAAAATTCAATGCAAAACAAAGCAAGGAGGCAAATCTCAGTGCAAAGTATTCATTTAATTCTAAATCACACTTGTTTGTATTCAAATTAAAGAAATAGATCATGGCTTTGGAAACAAATTCTTCATCATGGGCTTTATATAGGCTGATACTTCTCACACGTATAAACCATTTATTAAAGTGAAAGAAGAGCATGTCATCCTTATTTATTTGAGACACCAGCCTGACAAATAAATACCTTTATCAAGTGATTGATAAATATGGCTATAAATCTAGTCCTTTTGCAATTAAATAACAATCTAAATCTAAATAATATTTTTTATTTCAAAACATATTGAAAAGGTTGCCTGGTATAGTTCCAAGCAGAACTTGAAGATGACTGTCACCGCCAACCACACAAATCTTGATGCAGAAAAAATAAAAATTATACAATTTCTGTCAAATACTGTGAAACTAAAACAATAAATAAAATCATGGAACAAGATCACTGGCAGCATATTGAAGCAAATAGTAATTGCTTCTTAGCTGTTCTCATCATCATAATTTTGAGATAAGTAGGTATTTTATAAACATTTTCAGCTAAGAAACTTCACCACTTCTCTTTAAAAATTCCTTTTTATTATCAGCATAGATTCATAGGAAAGAAAGAAGCAGCTTGCTATTCAAAGAGCTGAAAGGGAAAAAAAAATTGGTTGTTTCAACACTGCTTTTGCATCTTTAATTTCTTTCAATGCTCTGTGCATCGTGAATATGTCAGCTGAACAGACATCTCATTTTCAATTGCTAAAGTTCCAGGTACAATAGGAACAAACACAGTGGCTTGATCTGTGAGAGCATTTGTGTGGTTGGGATGGGAGCTTGCTGCAACATGCTGTGATGCCTGCACATCTGCGGGGAATGGGATTGGCTAAAGCTGAGCTCTTCAGTCCTCTCCCTCTCTGGGGCAGTATATATTTATCCAATGTTTATCATACAAGCTCCTTCTACAAACAAATACACTGAATTCTGTGTTGTATGTTTTTAGACATTATTATGAAATATTATGAAGTACCGTGAAATACTGTTTTTTAAAATTACTGTATTACTCAGATATTAATACTTCTGGTTCTGAATTTTCCCAACATGGAATGGTCACAAATGGAGCTCTGTAGCAGCAGGTTACCTGCAAAAACTAAATCCCACCAGCCTTCCCCTTCCCCAGTTTTTAATGAGGAGCACCCTCACTCCCACAGCTTACTCCACACTCAGAAGTGGAATCAGACATAAATGCATACTGCTTTTAGTCTAATTTCTGCAACAGAAAAAAATTCCAATATGTTGGCATATGCCTCAGAGATATTCACATTTGGGAAGGCTGGGAAAGACCTACAGATTTTTCACTGAAAAAGAAGCTCACAAACATTTTAAAATACACTCCTGTCACATGGCAGCTGGTAAACCCAGCAGAATAGGAGGGGACAGCCATGTTCCAGAACACAAACCTTCTTCAAAACCAAGAGAGAAAACAGACCCTGTGCTTGGACTAGAGGGAAATCTTTGCTCCCTCTAATCCCTTACTGACTCTGCCTGTTCTCTTAGAAAACCCACAAATACCAAACTGAGGCAAAACTTGGTGGCTTATTAAAACTGGACAGCTAAGGCAAAGAATGTACCTCAGCATTCTCAGGAAATTCAGATATTCTGTACCAGAAGAGTGGGGGTGTAACTCTTTAAGAAATAGCTAATAGAAACTTGAAGGCAAATCTGAAAAAGTGCTTGTTGCCAAAGGATGGGAGCAAATGAGTGACAGCAAAAATAACTAGATGTTGGGATTAGTATATACCCATATAACTATTAATTTATTAAAAATAGCTGAACATTAAGATTTTCAGTCCCATAGTTTGGATTTTTGCTGCTTTGAGTAATTGTTGCTGCTATTGTTTAAACATTCATTGAAACAATAAGGCAAACATTTCTGTTTCCAATTGTGGTATTTGTTATGCTCGTAGACCTCTTACTAAATGCTCAAAATGGCATCTCTTCATAACACTAATAAGTAATTCTGCTTCAAGCATTCATTGTCCTATCAGCTGAAGGGTTAGCAGTGGGTAAATCTCCAATGTTCTGAGCGAACTGAATCACATTTTAAAATAATTTCTGGTTTGAATAATTTTAGAGTTTTCTGTACTTCTGCCTTGAAATAAACAGCACTCCTCTCCACACCCTCCTCAACTGCTTACATGCCGCTGCTTTTTATTAAGACAATCATCCTTAAGTGTTGTATTTGACACTGGAGAGTATTTTCAAAAATACAGGGATGTAGTCATCTATAAAGCTATATTCATTAGTGACAGCAATTTTGTTCATGCACTACAAACACGTTATAGTATTTTAAAAGAAGTCGTTCTCTTGATTTAAAACCTAAATCAACAGACAGTGTTTGACTGCCTTGAAGAGCAGTGCTGGGTGATGGGAAGGAAAGCAGTGCACAGTCAGGAGGAAGAGATTACTGAACCACGGGGATCTGCCTCTCCTGCTCCCTCATCCCTAGCCTCATCTTCTGCAAGTCCATTTGTGCGAGTTGCATGCTGCCCCTCGCGAGTGCCTGGCCAGGGGGCGATGGATTCCCTCCTCCGCGGGTCCTTCAGACACCATGGCTGGGGGTGCCTCACCACACTCAGAAATATCTCCTACACCCATGTGCTCACATTTCAAGGGTATTGGAGCACTACCTCCACTCACACAGGTTTCAGTTGTTAATGTGGAAGCCAAATGCACACATTTTGGAGGTAAATTATGCAGAAAAATACTTTACATTTCTGCTGAGGCAAATGGTTTTTAAGTAGGTCTCATAATTACTTTGGGTGGAGAATGTGATTTTTCTCTTTGGTCTATTCACTTGCAGTTCATATGAGGAAGGATTATATTACTATCATTACACAAATACTTAAATGGGTCCATTGATTTGTTTAGAAATGAGATATCAATGACAGTTAATTATTCAATAACTGATCATTAATTTTGGGCTAATGATCAGAGACCCCTAGGTCCTTCTAATTTTGCTTGGCTCAAAGGAGTAAATGAAATCTGTTTGTTAAAAGCACACAGCAGACTACTAAGCACTCATTTTCATTCTGCTACAGTAAAGTAGTGTTTTAAACAGATTCATGAAATGTTTTAATACTACTCAAGCAAACCTATCAATAGAAGAAAAGTTAAACACACAGTTAAGGGGATTATTATCTAGCTGTCAATATCTTTCATCTAATCTGACACCATGCATGTATTTTTTTTGTGGAAAACAATTTTTTGCTTACTTAAATGGCCTGGTTTTAATTAATACTTCCCTCTTTTCCTTGCATTTTAAGCTATCCTTAAGATCGAGGACTGTTCATACCTACTGGGCTACAGTAGTACCGGATGATATTCGAAAAACATTGCTTATATAATGAGAGTATGATCAGTTCTTACATTTTTAATTAAAGTTCATTCTAAGTGTGCTTTACAATACCTGTGTCATTACCCTAACGATTAATAAGCAACACAATATTTTCTCTCACTTCATCTGCATGGGATTGAGTTCTACAATTTCCAAAGAATAAATTAGAGAGGAATTAAGGTTACAAAATTGAGTGAATGTCAAGCTGAAACTCTTTTCATTAACTCAATGCTCCCTTCTGCCAAGGTCTGCAGCACATATTTGATTCTGTAACATCAGTGTGCTGAGATCATTCCAATATCATAATACAGCACATTCAAAGTGAGCAATTGAAGACTTGCAGCCTTAGCCCTGGATTTATTTGCTTTTCTTGGCTAAATGGACAAAATATAGCCTGGGTGGAGATCTGATTTCTGTTCATTTCAGTGGAGTTAGTGCCGTGCTCGGCGAGTGCAAGGAGAAATCACGGAGATGGAAGCACGTTGCAAGAAGCTGCAGTGTCACTTTTGCATGGGCCACAGGCTTATACAGAATGTTTTAGTAATTAAGGTTCCTGTGAAACATAATATGTAAGTCAGTTTTCAAGAACTAGTGTGACAGACGATAAACTTCTCTATCATGTGCAATATGTATTTTGGGAAATGTATAAAACTTATTCGAGTAACAGAAGGACTGTGATAATTCCCATGTGCAAAACCAGAGTAGGAGCAAGCCCATAGGAGATGCACGTGTCTGTCCTTCATGGTGGAAAACACACTGAAAAACACAGTCTCATTAACGGGGAGACACCGTTCTGGTAAAAAATCCCACCGTAGTTCAAAATTGCAGTTGTGTCGCTCCAGTGTGAGCATTACTTATGTGATCACCAGAGGTCAGTGTCACCACAGGCTGCAGCACAGAGAGGGAAGGAGATGCTGCTTATAAAAGATGAAAACAAGCTTGCCTGATCCCTCCAGAGTTTGCCTGTGCGCTAACACCAAATATAACAAATTCACAAGCCTCTTTCTTCTTTGTGAGATGGAGGGTAGATGAGTGGGGGGAGCACTGAGAAAAGGACAAGGGAAAAAAGAATCGGAGAGCTGTAAGGAAATGGGAGCAGGAATAAAATAAACTTGGCTGGCTGCTTTGCGCCCATAAAAGATATTGCCTTCAGATTCTCAAGCAGACAAGTCCCACCTGTGTTAAGGCATGTACCTAGCAATATAAATTATTGCCAACTTCAAATGCTGAGAAATTATGAGGCTGGCCCACAATGTTTGAATAATTAAAAAGTACTGTTTTCTTTTCCTTCGTCCACAGAGTTGGGCTATTTTTTCTTTTTGCCATATTCTCCACTAACATAATACCCGAGAATGTGTGTATATGTGAGTCTGTATGCATGTAATTTTAATGACATATGAAATCTTCAGGTTGTGCAGTCTGCCTCCAGGGGTTGCAGTTTAAGAAAAATACAAGATGAGGAATAAAAGTGTGGGAACTGGGAAGATTGCTGCCTCAGTTGCTCACTCTCCTTTGGCAAATGCTCCTATAGCTGTGGCCTTTGTGTATGGGTCAGACGTGATCGATGAGGGTGCGTGAGCCATTGTTGCTCCCTCACCTTGGTATGACACCAGACCCTGACTCACTGAGGGCATCAACAGTGCCCTCCTCCACCCTCAGGTACCACCTGTTCTGCACATGTGCGGGGCTGCGAGTGGGCATGCAGGACACAGCAAAAGCTGTGGTACAGAGCAATCATTCAAGAGTAGAAGGGAGAGTAGAAAGACTCACTTATCTTTCTTGGGGCACTTTGAGGTGTGTGAACAACTTTACCAAAAAGTGCTTTCTACTGCTTTGTTCCTACTGGCATTTTTGGAAGTTAATCTCCTACCAGTGCTAAAGCAGGTTGCAGCAATTTTAATACTGGTACAGAGAAATCCTGGGGTTAGATGCCCTGCATTTTGTAGGATTTTTTTGACAATAGCAGAATCTTTCATTAGGAAAGGAGCTTTAGGTTGCAACCACAGCTTGAGTTTTTTTCCTGCTGGAGTACAGTTTCTCTGTTCGGCTTTTGCAGCCCACCAAAGCTCTTGTGTTTGCCATGCTGGGGTTCAAACATCAATCCAACCACACAGCTCAGAAGCAGTGGTGTAACTGCCATGAAAGAAATGTTTCCAAGCTCCTTCTGTACAATGCTGTGTTTTAACAGGAATACTTTTTTTTTCTGATTGTATTAATGGCCAAATTTGGAAAAGAGATACTTTAAAATATCAGGTCTGGAGAACCACTTCTTGAATAACCTGAGATATTTTTTACAATCAAAGAACATAGACTGTCTCTCATATGGAAGGCATTTACCTGCTACCAGGCAGAACTTCAGTATTTATCCAACCACATCAGCTGCTCTCAATTCACTTCAGGGTAAAGTCCTCTTCAATACTGCTCCAGAAAAATGATACTGCTTATCAAAAGGAATTATCTAGATAATGTCATGACAGATACATGACAAACTTGCTATCTCTGCACAAGTCTTAGGGCTAAGCAAATACAAATTGAGCCTCTTTCCCAAGGCAAAATGCAAGCTGATTTTTGCACAACCCAACAAAAGTAGGACAGTTCTCCATACTGAGCTTGAAAGTAGCACAGGGTAAAAGTCCTAAAGCAGGCAGTCTTTAATGAGGACTCCATATCACTAAAGTCTATAAATACCAGACATTTTGGTATATTTGTTCCAACACACTTTCCTGTGATGAAGAGTTGAGATTTGAATGATGTTTACTTGATCTCTGCATAGTGCTGTGATGTCTCTCAGCAGCTTCTATCCACCATGAGGATGCTCTCACAGGTTGCAGTGCAAAGGGCTGAACAAGTGTACACTCCTGTTTACAGTCTCATTATCTGAGTTCCATCATCATGCTAAACAATCCATGGCAGCACAATCCTAGCTAGTTCACATAGCTGCTCTGAATTAAAGACATAATTTTAAAATAATAACAGAAAAAATCATATAAGACAAGAATTGAGTACATTTGCATATTTTTAACAGTTTGTTTTCCTCTAAACATTTCTGAATGCTTTACCACCCATTTTCTTGTAGGATTCATTCCCTTTTCTTGCCCCCAAAAAATATACCTCACCTTTCCGAAATGCAGACATATCTCAGATCAAGGAATGACTCAAGTCTAGAAAAAGTTAAGACACACCTGGGAAGATACATTTCCTTAAAAATTTAACATAGCAAAAATACTTTGACCCCTAAAATCAAGGTCTCTTCTATAATTTTCAGTACTTTTTGTAGTATAGTCTGGTCTTGAAGTGCATACTCAGAAACACTCTCCAGCTATATTTTATGGTGGTTAGGGAACAACACACTAATTGTAAAGTAATAATAATAAGAATAATAATAGCCCATGTCAGTATGGGAGCTGGTAGAAATGAGTACATTTAATAAGTCTGATAGAAAGCATGAAATTTAATTAATGCTCTTTGGCAAACTTCCGAGTTGTGTCAAGACATGGCAGAAGCCCATTTATGGGTTAACCCTGTGAGGGCCACTGAGTATCAGTAACAGGCAGCTGAAAAGCTTTCTGTGCCACTTAAGCTGGTGACCACTCACACCCTTTCTGTACTTTCTGCACCTTGCAGGGGTAAGAGAGACACGACGACACTGCTGGTAGCAGATACAATAAAAACCTTCCGCAGAGGATGAGCGTGTGTAAAACAAGAGATGTGTTGCAAAAGTATGCACCTCTCTTTTGCAAGCTTGGGATAACAATACATTGCACCCTGTAATGATCTCTGAATGCTGAGGCATGCTTTCAGCTCTTCAGAGAGAAAAATGCAGCAGTGAAGGCAATAGCTATGCAAAAAAATCCCTTGTTATATTTGCCAATGTTTATGGGTGCCTCAGCTTGTTTGGGATGTACGAACTGTGGAAGAAGGCAGGCAAGATATTCATATTGTTTAGCTACAGGGATTTAATACACACATTCAGAACTGCAAATTTCCTTCAGTTTCCATATTTCAGTGAAGAGAAATAGGTTCTGCAAGGAGCTGAGCTTAGGGTATCTACTTCTGTCTCTGGCTGAATAAAAAGGATGGGAATCCTCCTAACTCAGATACTTAATTATCCTACCCTTCTCAAGTTAGGTGTCTAAGTGAGCTGCCTGAAGCTACTACTCAGACCATCTTGGATGTCCCCTCCTGCTGAATGTCAGGCTGATACCTGTGAGGGTTGCCTGCTAGTGCTGTAGAGGAGGATATATGTCTGAGGAAGAGGTACCTTGAAGCAAGCCAGGGGTTTTTGAGGTTCTGCATGACATGTGGTGGAGTAGGACATCTGGAGGACTTTACAGTCCCAGATGGTTTACTCAGTGTAACAAAGCAGAGGAGAAAACTGCTGGATGAAATTAGGTGATTAACACAGAAAAGAAAAAAACCCTGTTTTCACAAGGAAATAGTTTGGAAGGATTTTGGTAATGTGTCCAAGGTTAAATTAGGAGGTTGGCTTCAGGTTTTTTCTTGCTGTTAAGTGATGCACATCCACAGAGTGCCAAAGAAGGATGAAGAAAAAGTTTGGAGACTTCTGTGTTACTGAAACCTCAGTTTCACACAGTTCTGCTAGTTCCTGCTCTGACACCCCCTCATTTCCACCCCATCTAAACTGCAGAGCTGTGCAGTGCATCCTGAGCGTCTGTTGCCTCACATCTTGGTCTCCCTCTCCTGGCACGGAGGCTGTGGTCACAGGCCTACCCGCAGAGGCAGGCAGGAGTTCACAGGGGAAGGACAGGGAAGGGGAAGGTGCTTGTAGGGGAACAATGACACAGGGAAGCAGAGAGCTGAGGCACTTTCTGCTGGGACCTATTGACAATTGGACAGGCTCTGGAAAAATTGAAAGGCAGCCCTAAAGATCTGCCAGTAACTTTTAAGGGTGTAAACCCTCAGTTTTCCTAGTTCCTGAAAGGATGGGATTTCTCTAGCTACACATTTCATTGTAACTACTGGACAATTAACTGTGACTACATCTCCTTGACAATTTCATCTGTTCTGTAACTCCATGCTTATTTCTGCTGCCTGGTATGACTACTAAAATGTAAGTAAAATGTATGTATGTGTGTATACTAAAATGCCTGGCATGTATACTAAAAAACTCCAGGTTTCCCAGTCCATAAATTTGATGTTTGTTCTGGTCGTGCAGCTGATAGCAACGTGGATAGGAGCTGTAGCAGTGCCTGTGATGCTACATGGAGAGAAGAGCCCTGCATTTCACAAAGGACACAAAGCCCCATTACTCCAGCTCTCACAGGAAGGCAGATAAAGCACTTGCAGTTTGGATTCTTCTTGGCTCTTTCAAAGTCCTGTCCTCAGGAGCCTGGGACTGTCACAGGCAGTTAGGGAAAGTACTTGAAGACAGCACAATTTCACACCATGTGAAGCTGTGTTCTTCTACATATTTCAAATTATAAATTACTAAGAGATTTTTTTTTACTTCAGAGCGAGATACTGTAATATATGTGGTGTACATACACATCCATGTGAGTTCCTTTACTTTTAAAAGACCACCAGGGAGACTTGCTGGCAATTTTCTGTAGAGAAGGAAGTGGAAATGGATGTGGATTGCTAATACCAGAATATTACCTACCATCTGGATAGGCTTAACACATGATAAACTGTGAGGTTTGGACACAGATTTGTGGTGCTTGAGGAGATTTCTTAAAAGCCTGTCTACATTGTACTGGCCTGACTCTCATCCTGTGGAGCCTTAGTCTGTTTCTTTTTACAAGGTGAATAACAGAATAACAATGGAGAGATATAGCAAACTTAAATTTAAAATCATATACTAGAAATAAGAGTGTGTTTAGAGCTGTTCTACTCACCTTTTTTTTTTTTTTTTTAAATTCATCTCTTGGTATTAATTACAGAACTCTAGATTCATAGATTACAAAACCAAAGAGAACAACTGTATTCAACCATTTTTTTACCTCACATTTAACAAGGACCAAAAGCCTTTTAAACTCCTTGGTTTAGCTCCAAATCTCAGCTTCTCTTGGAGCTATATAATTTATTAAAAATTTCTAGACTTGTTCCAATATTTTTTTCTGATGTGGAATCTATTAAATGTGTTAACACCTTGTTTGAGACTTAATTACTGTCACTGATAGAAAGTGTAGCTTGTTACTTCAATTTACGACTACTGTACAGTTGTTATAGTTATGATGGCCAGAGGGTGTAAAAAAAGCAGATTTCATAAGGCCCAGTAGTATTTTTTCATAAGAAAGATTGATACACTTGAGAAAAAAAGAGGAGCTTTAGCGCTTTTGTACCTAAGAGCTCATTTGTTTTTTATCAATGATATGAGTTAGACACAAAAAATAATGCTTCTCCCTGAAAATGTTGCCTGTACTATACAGGCGTAATTTTTTGGGGTCAGTTATTGTAAGAGCAAATTGTAAAGCACTACTGCATTCTGATGGTTTTTCTCTGGCCTGGAAAGACCAGAACTGGTGACAGAGGTTCTGTGATGTACAGTGTTAATGTACTTCAAATCATGCAGTTCTGAAGGGGTCTCAAAGAGTTGTCTAGACCATATCCCTACTACAGATCAGATGAAAGTGAACTTACATAGATCCAACATAATAACCAATCCTTAAAAATCTCTGTTGAGAAACCCTCAGCTTTTCTAGGTATCCTCTTTGTGACAGTTAACTGTACTATATTTCAGAAAGTTCTTTCAAACACTTATTCTAAGTCTTTTCCTCTGAACCAATACAAACATTTCACAGCACGGCATTAAAGACTGATCCCCGAGGACCTGACTAGGAAAACATAATTTCTGTGAGAATTCCCTGTTTTCAAGTTCAAGAAAAACTCATATTTTTTAAGCTATTCAAGATACACCATGTTGAGTTTGTTGTTTTACTTTCTTAATCAAAATTTCATGAGGTACGAAGTCAAATGCCTTACAGTACTTGTGTGAACATTCTTACCTTTATCAACCAAACACATGCAATATTTGAAAGCTAATGAGCTAAGACAGTTTCTTAATCATGCCTATTCCTTTCCAGTAGAAAACCCAAAACTTAATCTCTCCCCTGCCAAACCCTTCCTCTAGCTCATTTGAAATACCTCTTTTTTAGAAAACTGGAAGGGAATGAATTTTGTTTTGTGAAAGGAGGAAAAACCAAGTTGTTGCTTGCCACTTTCTCCTTACCTCTTCCCATTGCCTACAAGAAAACAAGCTGGCTAAGTTGAGCACATACATATAATTAAAGTGAAGCCATTTTGGAAATAATTCCAATTTAAGATGAAAAAGTGACGTATTAGCTCGCAAATGATGTGTTTCAAAATTAGAGGTGTGCATAGGTTAAGTTTAAGTTGATTGTTAAACATAAAATATGTCAATTAAAAAAACCAACAACCCTACTAACTACTGTCATTTTCAGAACAAGTGAATGAGAACATCAAGTAATGAACTGAAATTAACTTGTTTCTCAGTAATCACAGTCTATCTAATTTCTTACATCTTAAACATCTGTTACTTACACATCAAAGGGAGCGTGGTTATACTGAAAGAAACTGGACAGTGTAGCTAGCTACTGGGGAGCCTTCCTTGCCGAAAAGAAAATACCCTATTATACCCAGAGGAAAAAGGAACCTGAGTTATTTTTACCTAGATATATTTCACCCATATATTCAATATTTCCACAGAGAATCTGTGCTGAATCATATGCTTTGGAATAAGAGGGCAACAAAAATTGAAGTGATTATTCATTACAGGTATTTTCATTATATTCATTATAAAGTTGGTTTCACTATATTTTCCCTTCCAGTTCCTTTAACTGAAATCTGGCTGAAGTGAAGCCTAAGTTCAGTGCAATGTAATTTAATGGAAGGTTTAGCTAGGAAGAGGTAATGAACACCTGTATCAAAAGTAGTGGTTACCATAAAATGATACGTGTGTTAAATATTTACCAGATCGCAGTATTATTTTCTGCTCAAAGTTTACGGAACTACTTAGTGTCCTAGGCTTGATGATGTGATAACCCTTGGTAAATATTGATTTTTAAATGGTGACCACTGTACAAATTTATACTTGCTAATGGAGGTCCACAAAGCAAACAGTGCTAATTGAGCAAAATCAAGGCACTTCTTCAGCTCGTATGTTTGACTTGACATATTGTGACAGACACAAAGCAGCTCCCATGTGTTTCCCACCAAAATGAGGGATGTTCATCATATGTCTGGGCAACATGGAGATGTAAAGGTAAAGAATAAAATGTCTGGTAATTTTGCCTTATGTAATGTACACCTTTGTAGAAAGCCAAATGAGGTATTAACTGTTCTCAAAACACTCATCATCCTACATTCTCTTAAACACACATGCTTTTGCTGCCTCACACTTCCTTTCATATTTTTTAGCCTTTTTATCTTCGTGTTTTCAAACTCTTTGGCAAAGCAGAGTCATTGCTAATAGTTCTAATGGAAAAGCTTTTCCTCAAACTATGATTCTAAGGATCTGTCTTGTCTTTCCTCACTCCAGAGACTCATTCGTAAGAGGAACTGAAGAGTCACCCTGACATCACAGGGCTAGATTTTTGGGCTGCAGAAAGTGAGGTGTTAAGACTCACAGAGCATGGATCTCAGAGATGTGGGCTGAGATCTGAAGGGGCTTCATCGCCATTGCACAATGGCTTTGAAGCAACATTGTAGAGACCATCCATACGCTTGTACTCTGTCAATCCACACTGGTGCTCAGTTATATTGTATTTTATGCAGAGCAGGAAAGAATTCACTGTGCAAGTGATGTAGAGGTACTTACTGGGTGTAAATGCTTTGCCCATGTTCCAAGAATCCTTGACATACTGCAGGCTGCATACTGCAAGATTCTTCATTTTAAATGCATAGACTTGAAGAGATTGTGAGATTACTGAGAAAAACTGCTTATGTATTGCTGGACCTCAAATTTCACCCATTTACCCTAGACTGAGCACCCCAATTAAGGCTGGAGCATATCTTCTGAAAAGAAGTCCTGACTTGAGATGAGCTGAATTTTTTAAAAAATGGAAAATCCCCAACTTTCTTGAAGAGGACTTTATCAGATCGTGCGTTGCACCCCTGGCATTTCAAGCATGGTGAAAGTCAACATGAAAAAATTTCTTCCATCACTTTGTAGAGAGGAAGCAAATCAGTCATAGCCAAATTTGGTACACTGTATATAAATGAAAAATAAATTTTTAAAAAAATTATTTTGTACATGTAGGGTAAATCTTTATCAAGAGCTTTACGCCTAGAGAAGAAGTTATTTGGTGAATTATTATGACTAGATAGACCAAGAGGACCTCAAGTCAGATGTACCTGCTCTGCTGGTGTCCACCAGACAGCGAAGAGCTGTTGAAGAAGCACAGGGAGTAAGGCAGTAATGACCCTCTCAAGCTTGTCTTTGTTTAGTCCATTGCAGTGGAAGGAACAAGTATAACCGAAGTCCACTGAGCTAGTTAGTCAGATACCTTCAGGCCAGACGTATTTATAGGTTAAACTTTCCAAGAAGAGCTTGTATGAATAAACTGTTTTACTTCAGCTCTTCACCATTTTCTGCAGAGGCAGCCTTTTCTAAAATATTTCATGATTTTTGAAATTAATTTTGTGTTCCATGTAAGAACCTACTAGAGCTTAGCTTGACAGCTAAAGATCTTTCAGCATGTTACATTCACACTTAGACCTGTATTTCAAGGATGGCCTCCACAGGTAAATGGTAGTATTATTAGATGTTGTGTACCCCTCAGCCACCTGGGCTCTGTCTGAGTGAGATCTCTTTTAGATCTCTAACTTTTAATGGTGCTACGAGCTTATGTCTGTAAGGAGAGAAGTTGTAGCAACCAAGAACATTACTGGGGGTTTTGAATGTTTTTGCTGCTATAAATTGCAACCTGTTTTTACATTTTTGTACCTATAGAGCAGTTGTATATTTGCATAAAATACATGGCTCACTGGTATGAGAACATTAACAGGTGCTTCCAACAATCTTACTGCTTTCTTAAACTGAAGAAGGAAAAATACACGCTTTTGCCTTTTCTAAAGGGAAAGCCTAAGCAAATTTTGCTTAAGCAAAGACGTCAGATCTCACAGTCAGCAAGGCTGGGTAGTGAACAGAAGAGAGCCTTCTCCGGTTGGGTAGTGGTGGAGGGCTCAGCCTTTCTGTACCATGTCTGGGGACAGGCGTCCCACAGCCACACATGCTGCAGAGCCACATGAGAAGCCTCCCAGAAGCCTGGCTGGCACAGTTTGTGGAGGTTGTGACTGCTGGAAACCATACACTTCAAACTGTTGTAAACTCAGAGAAAATCCATGGCACAAAACCATGTGGCTAGGCTTTCAAAAACCCTACTAGTGTAGTATTGAAGATACTTAAGTCTTTCCAGCTTGGCTTTCCAGCTTGGCTTTCCCAAGGTTTCAGGACTGATCCATCCCAGAACCACCAGCTGTCAGATCTGGAGGGAACCAGCCTTGTTGTCCACATGGTTTTGTGAGATCTTGCAACAGCTGAGGAAGACAACTCAGCCTGTGAACTTTACACACAGCTGAAGTTTAAAAATCTCATGAGAAGTCATATAAAGCAACTACAGTAGATACAGCCCTAGAGTCTTACAAACACTGAACTACACAGGATAATACAACTACACAGAAACTGTTTCATAACTCAAAATCATTGCAATGTTATCTATTAATGGCACAGAAAATCACTAAGGCCAAAAGGGAAGAGAATCTCCAAGTTTTTCTCATCAGCTCCTTGTCAAATGGTGGACCGAAATCTGGGCAATACCTTTAAATTGGGCCACTCCTGCAAAGATGTGGGCTGGACTATGTTGCATGGCTTCAGTTCTGAATCTGATTTGTTTGTACTAAACCTAGAGTTATTGTTAGCAGATTTGAAGATAAACCTTTACTTCAGCTGAATATACGAATACATGCATTATTTTTTTCTGGGTATACACTTAGCTAATAAACATTACAATTTTTTTTTGTTTGTTTGGTCTTTGTACATTTACCCTGTGTTCTCCATGGAGAGTACCTTACATATTTCTAGAACCCTTTTTCTCCACTACAACTTTGATTCTACACAAGAGAGACACATTGATAACTTGTATTTGTTAAGATCATTTAATGGTTCTCTATCATTTACTGGTGATTTTATTTATATTCTCTCCTTTTCTAAGTTACTCAGCTATATAGATAAATGTATATATGCATACATATAGCTTTACTAGAAATAAAGAAAATATTTTACATGGTTCCAAATCTGTCTACCAATTAAATTAGTCAAAAGGTTTTGTTACCAGTTACAATGAAATATCTGCTCTTCTGAAATCACCAGATAAATGCCATCCTGGACTTCAGGTAAGATACAAACACCCTTTTCTCTGCCATGCACTATTTTTTTACAGTTTGCACTGCTCACTATGTACAGAAGTCTTAGTGCAGGAATACTACATGTACCCAGAATACAGACCAACGAAATATTCACAAACAGATGCAAGTGATATGTGTGGGGTTTGTGTTGTTTGGTGGGGGTATTTTTGTTGTTGCTTTTGATTTTGTTTAAAGAAAAAAATAGAAGTATATCTTGATCTTTTGGCAGGGTTTGGGAATGACTGAAAAAAAACCCCAGAAGTAGGAGGAACAGGCTGAAGAAAAGCTACCTTTTCCTACCAGTGACTTGGACAAGGCATTCTAGTGTTGTACTGCTCACATAAGTGCTTGGATACTTTGCAGGTCATTTCCCTTTCAACTGAAGGAAGTCAAGATTTTTTGGTTTTGAAGAAAATGCTTCATAGTACATATGGACTTCCAAGAACAGTTAGGTAAAACTACATTAAGATTGACACGGGTGTGAGAAATCTTGGCTTATATTCGAAAATGCTCCATTCCATGTCATCTCCCCTGCCAACCTCAAAAAAAAAAAGGAGAAATAACATGACAAAAATTTAATCAGTGGGATTATGAAAAGAAGAAAAGTGCAAAATGTGTTTAGAGCATATAAATTTATACTAGAGTTTATATATTAGTTATAATGAGTTTATATATCAGCTTATTCTAGTAAAACTCTGATAAAATATGTGCCTGTAAATGAAGAACTTTCCTTGTGTGATGGTCTTTCTACTAATGAGACCAACATTTTCAGAAATAATGACTCATCTAGGGCGCGTGTTTATTTCAAACCCTGAAAATTAAACTCTGAATATGGAGAAATCCAGTCATAGCACACAAGAGAGAGCACACAATGAGATCACCAGAAGTTTTCCAGCTATGTTATGCTACAGCTGTGCAATATTGCTTGGTTCCTTGATCTATAAAGCTACAGAAAATCACGTAGAGTTTTGTTCATTGGCCTGGAAAACAAAAAACTTTGTTGAAACAAGCTCACATTACTCTTTCTTTTACGTCCAAGACAATGTAATATGAAGAATGCCATTGGGTGGTTAGATCTGTAAACTGCTTTTGTTTCATAGGAGATAATGTGTTGGAAGGGACGCATCAGGATCACTGAGTTTCACATAATTCTTTTGAAGATGCAGTTGATGAGAAGTCTCACTAACTGATGAGAAATCTACAGTGGTTCAAATATTTGCAACTCTCTGGACTTAGGCAAATTTGCTATTCTGAATATTTTTTTTTCTGGAATACTTGTGGGGTCTCCAGTTTTCCTAAAGAATAACATGACTTTTGTCAAATGTCACAAACCATTTTCTTTCCTGAGGAAATGACTTCCTAAATTCCTGTTGGAGCTACCCATATTGTAAGACTATGAATTTTACAGTGAGAAAAAGCAAAAATATCTTTTGAGTAGCAGCACTAGATACTTCATCCTTTTTACATATATCATTAAACACTTGTGGCCCTTTTATTGCTGTGACAGCCAATGAAGAGTGCTCAACCATATTGAGCTTTTAATTGACTAAGATTACTCAAAAAACTCAGATTCTTGGCATGGATTTAAATAACTGGGCAGAGCACAACCAACAATTAGCAAGCAAGACTGGGCGAGCCCAGATGGACTCTGACCTTATCTTCTTCTTAAAGAGACTGGATTTCCACTTTTTAGGCTTCATATATACCAGAAGAAAGAATCAAAAACATTGTCATCTTTTTTTGGGTTCGGTAAGTCACACAGCCTGCTTTTTTACTTAAATCTGAAATGTAAAGAAGTCAGAAGTCAGCTAAAGTAACAAGGAAATGAGGTGTGGCAGTTTTGCCATCCCTCATTCTTGTTATTCAACCAGCTCAGATTTTCTGCCTAAAAGCTAATACAGAGTTTTGCCACACTTGTGTTGTCTGCCCAAATGACTTCTAACTGGGCGCTGTCAAGAGTGCTTGGTCTCCATCTGCGACATGCCTGTGTCAGATACAGCATGCATAAAAGGGCACTGTTTCTAACTGCTCAGAAGGAGCCCAGCAAGCCACCAGAGCTCAGGGCAAGCCCAGCCCGGGTCTCTTGCTAGTAAATTCACTGTGCTGACTGACAGTGCCCTGCAGGTTTCACTATTCAAGGGAAGGGTGAACTTTCTCTGCAGGAAAATGAGCTTTCGTTTTCACCTCCAATTTTCACCTCTGAATTTTGGTGACCATCCCAGATAGCAACAGTCCACAGCCTGAGCCACCCCAAATGTCCCTCCTTTTCCAAAATAATTTCCCGTTGCTATTCTGCAGAAGATCTCCGTTTTAATCCAATACTGACCTTGGACTATCTAATGATTTTCACATGCTACCCAGCTCAGAAATACACACCTAATTTTTCATTTAACTATACAAGACTAAATATTTAGTTTAATTATTTGTGGGTGGCCATCCATTCTTAATTAGCTAAGAAAATCAATATTTATTGTATTTGTGGAAAACAATATTTAAGGCTGGAATAGCTGATTAATGAAATAAAACCATATTTTCTCATTACTTCACATTTGTTTGGTTTTAGAGAAATGTTATGATACCATTTAACCATTGTAAATTGCTGAACTGGAAGTTTTCAAAATTTCCCTAATTTGAAGTCACAAAAATTTAATCATGTCCCAAAGCACCCTCTTCATATATTCTGTCTCTGAGTATATATGTTAATGTGCATTAATTATACTCTTTCTGAGCACTGTACATGTTTCTGACATGAGGATTCTACATTACAGTGAAGGATTATTGTACTTTCTAGGCCCACTGCAGCTACAGCAGCTTCAATCACTTTAATATATTTTATTACAAGTAGCATTTAATTAACAGTACATCTACTGTCCACGTGAAGGATCCAGTATTGCGCAGATTTAGGCACGTTTTTAATTTTGCCCTCTGAATAGTCTTATGGAACTGATGGTTTTGTTAAAAGAATAGGATTCTAACCCCCAGAAAACCGTTTAGACTTTCACTGCTGCATGAAGTGGCTGGCTGGCACAGCAGAGACATGAAAGAGGAATGAGAACTGTGGCTGAGAAAAACAAGATATTTTGGGCAGGATCAGGAGAATAATTTCATTTCTGCCCATATTTTATTTCTTAAAAGGAATTGATTTGCTGGTACTGAAAGATATTGGTTTCTTTGTGTACCTGAAGGGGCCTTAGTATGCTGAGGTACCTCTTGCAGGGTGGGTTTAAGGTGATTGTATAGGACAGTAAGTAACTGTGTTGGGACTGAAACCTTTACCACCTCTACTGCGAAGGAGAATCTTTCAAAGATTTTTTTTTTTTTTTTTTTTTTTTTTTTTTTTTAAAAGAAAATTGGAGAAAGAATCTTTTAGAGAATCAAGAAAATACAATATTATTCTTTTGGGGAAAGGGCAGAACAGCTTTAAAAATTTGTCTTGGGCTGGTACCTAAGTCACACGCCTTGTGCATGCTTCTTCCCTGCATGGATTTCCTGTAAGTTCTTCAAGGCAGATGTAAAGTATCCTGAACCAGAGAGTTATAAAAAACATCACTGTGCAAAGGGGAGGTCCCAGAGCGTTTTCAGAGTCTTGCTAGTTGTTTTGTGCTTAGTTTGTACCTTTGGTCACACTCTGCATTAGAGATGTGGCAGCAGGAAAGATGGGAATCTTCTAGCACTGCCCAAGCACGGTTCAGGATAAGGTCAGAGAAAATACAGGATGAGCCAATGCTGTGCTAAAATTTTTTCTGTTGGTAGTTGAAATTATTTATTAACACTAAGAAATGAAAGAGCCTTTATATGATTGCACATGGCAGAGAAATGTCAACATTCAACTATCTATATCTATCTATCTATCTATCTATCTATCTATCTATCTATCTCTGTATATTTAATCACAAGTTTTAAAACATTTCCTTTAGAAAGAATGCAATTTCTTCACACTGGTATTGAACTGCAAACTATCTGGATGCTCACACCGTTTGAAAAAAGATTGCTTCCCCTTTCTGTGAAACCACTAGGTGGAGATGTAGGTTTACCAAGCTAGGATTGCAATAAGCTTTAAAAGGAACAAGATTGAAAAACGCCTCCTAAAAAAAAACCAAAAAGTACCAGATTGATAAATTATGTATCTTGTTGGTTACAAATTCCAACACATCTTTGAAGGAGGAAAAATGGGAAAAAACTAAATGCTCAGTTGTAAAATTGTCCAAGCAAATTATTATTTTTTAAGACACAAGTTCTGATGTTTAAGACCGAGAAAATAATCGCTTCATGTTATAAATTGTCTGCTGCCAATACACACACATTTTCCTTTATTCTTCTACCAGCTGCTAGCTCATGCTATCAGTGGTCAGGAACAAACAAACAAAAACTACCCCTAAATTTTTTTAGCCTGATTTCAAACTTTCAAACCAGTGGATATATGCCAGAATCTGGCAGATTTCAGGACTGTTTGCTCAAGTTGAGGGAATTACTTTTAATTCTGGCACTTTTTCAGCAGCATCCTGATATCTGGTATAAGATGTAAAAAGCAAAGTATGATATTCTGAGCCACTTCTTTTAAAATAAGACTCGCTTCTTTCTGTCTTTCTGCCATATATGGTGAATCATGGAAAGGAAAAAAAAAAGAAGTTGCATGAAAGATTTGTTTATGTGTACTGCTTCCACTTTCCATCTACATAAACCTTTTCTGCTTCTACTACTTATCTACGTACACTGCAAATTCTCCCACATCAGACAACAAGAACCTGGGCATTTTACAGCAGGAGAGAATGACTCAGAATTCATTCTTCCATATTTCTCCTGTTATTTGAAAATGCTCAAACAGCTCATGTTAGTTTTTCTGATGGGAAGGAAAAACAAGTGCAATCTTGACTTCCACCCCTCAGCATCAAAAAGAAGTTCACTAATGTAGTCTATCCTGCCTTCAGATTCATGTAAGGGCTCTGTAAATTTTTTCTTTTCTTTTTTTTTTTAATGCAACTTTCAAAATCCTGTTAGAAACGATTTGATGGTGGAAATGAACTCACCTCCTTTTGAAACATTAGAAGAAGAAATGTGTAGCAGATATTAGTTTGGAAAAGGTCAGTATCTTCATAAAAATGACCCCTCCTTTTCTATAACCTTGGATATGGACCTACTTTTAGCCAAGTGTCTGAGATTTAATACCGTTTACTACAGGCCCTGTAATTCCACTAATAGTGTGTGAAAATCTTAGGTGTAAGTGGGTAAATCATGTACTAGTTCTAGCTTTTGTTTTCTTTTGATTCTGCCAAAGTCTTCTTGATTAGTGAGAAAAAAAATGGGAATGATACTTCAGAAGTAAAAATTGAGAATTGCAGTATTTTAGATTACATTGTCTGGTGATGTTATTATTTCTATCAGTGCCTGCAATTTCTAGGGCTATTTCTAGGGAGGACAGCAGAAATGGGAGTAACTACTAAATATTTGAACAAATTAGGTCAAAAGAAGGGAGCCACTTCTTTTTCTGCTAGAAAACTCTTTAGACTTCCACCATCTGACAAACTCCCAGAACTGGTGATGCAGGGTCCTGCAGCTGTATTCATCATATTCAAGGGAAAACGCAGGCTGTTAGGAAGGTAAACAATGAAGCTCTTCCAGAAACTAAAATCACAGAATTGGAACAATTATAGTGAGAAATATAAGAAAAGGGAGCTTCTTTAGCAAATCATATTTTAATTTTCAGAAAGTGTATTCTCATATCTTAAAAATATTTCTCACACTCTTACCCTACCCTTCCACACTGCAGTGCTTCCCAATTGTTAATAATAAAATGGGAATCCTCATTATTTACGTGGACTAAAAAATTTCAGGTTTCTTCAGGATAAAGTACACCAGATCTTGCATGGTGAAAATAAGATTAACAATTGTTTTATTTTTGAGTATTACAACAAGACTTAAAGAATAGAAGAAGACAGGTAAATCAGTGCTAAGCAGAAATGCAAAAGGAAACCTGTTTGGGGAGGTGTCAGAATTCAGTTTTTGACTTAAAGGATTGTGTGATTGATTAGTATTATAAAAATATCTGTCATTTTATAAATACCTGCATCTACACAAGCTAGAAGTTCTTGCGTGCAGAAAGAAAGAAAGAAAGAAAGAAAGAAAGAGAGAAAGATCCTTGGGCCAGATAGAGAGGATAAGGTTAAAGCTCCAATTTGCAAAGCACTACTTTCAGGGGGAAACTTTGTTTTTTTTGAGAAGCAGGAAGAGTCACTGAGGTGAGAGTATTTCAACTCATGAAGAGCAGCCTGCCTGCCTCCAGGCTAACACTTTAGCTCCACCCGAACTAAAACTTGGGTTTGTTATAATCTAGTTCAGATCCTTACCCCAACCAACCCCCGCTTCCGCCTTCTCAGCCGACAATCTGCCCATCTTTTCATCCTACATTAGCTCTGAATGCCTCCTAATCAGTTACAGATTTATAAGGACTGCGAAGAGCCCCTGTATTAAACAGCTTTTTCTCCTCAAATGTTGAATATGAAGTTCTTCTTACAAAGCATTTCCTACTGTGGTCACACACACACCTACTGAGGTACTTGCTGAAAAAACCCAGCATAAAATTAAGACACTTCTGACAGTCGGGAAAAAGAAAGATTTCATCTTAATCCTAATGAAAAAAAAAAAAAAGGAAGAACAGAAAAGGAAAGAAAAGAAAAAAATAGTGTCTGGCAGGCGACTCTTTTGCTTTCAGTCTGTAATGTTGCATCTTAACCCTTTTTAAGCTACAGTCCAAGTTTGCCTCGAGTCATACCTTTTTTAAGGTCCTTTAACAACAGGCCAAATTGGAAATAGAAGCTGAAAGAGGCGAGAGTTTTCCAGCTTTAGGATTAAGGTGGCAGCACAAAAGCTGGGTACCTGAGTTCCCAGTTTCTTTCTCAATCTCCCCTCACAAGAACCCTTCCCATCTTCAGCTCTCTCTTTAAAACTACATGCAAAGACTGTTGGACTAAGCTAGAATATCTTCTACTGAGCTGTCCCTGGTTTTAGTGCCTGATACATGCAATGCGCACGCTCAAACGCAGAAATATCCTAACTCGCAGCCACTGTAACAAACTGGAGGGCACAGGGAGGGGGGAGAGAGGGGGAGGACCACCCTCTGACGATCACATCTGAGGAAAACAGACGTTCCCCTCACCTTGAAACCCTCTCTACTTTTAGATGAGAATACATTTGATCAAAACACAATGCCATTCATCTTATGTGGCTGTTTGTCGATCATAGCTCCTGGAAGGATAAGCAAAGCCTATGGAAAGGCATTTATCTAAATTATCCTGATAAAATGCTATCACTCTGTGGGAAAAGAAAAATGAGGCAGAATGCTAGTTTCTACCCAATTATACTAACCTGGAGGAAAATCAGGATGTGAAGTTGAACCACACTTAACAAAAGTTGGAGCACAGGTTTCAAAATTAAATACTTTCTTTAAATTTACTTTGAGAGGACTCAGTCTGTTTGAAAACAAAAAGCAAAAAAGCAAAAAGAAAAAAAAAATATGAACAGCCTCTCCCATTCAAACAGCATAAGTTAGTGTTTGTGATTTTTCCCTTGACAACTAGATAAGAAGATAAATGCATAGTTTCTCTTAATTAGCCTTTCTTAATTAAAAACACCGGAGGTATTTGTGATCATAATGAACTCTTCTGACAGAATGGTCACTTGTTCTTCTGGATGTCACTCCAAGAAAATTAGATTTATTTTTTTAAAGGGTTATAAATTCTGTGCTAAGGAAGAAATAAATGATGCCCGCAAAACAGTGTCCCCTTGGTTTTATCTGAATGAGATGGATGTGTATCTTGTGGGTTTTAGAATGGTGTGGGGCAGTATTAGCCATCATTAGCACCCCAGTATGGATCCAATTCACTAATTACTTATGCTGTCTTGGTTCACTGAGATTTAAGTACCAAGTCAATCCCATTATCTGCAGTCTCCCAAGCTTGCCAGAGTCATCCGTCTTTTATGGAAAAAAAAGCACAAGGGTTATCAATAGGACCCTGAAATACTTGGGATTTTCCCACTTCAGGAGGAGGCAAGATTAGTCCTGACTAAAGTTGCATCTTCTCTAAGCTGCTACTTCGGATGTGATAAAAGTGAATGCTGACAATTATCCATTTCTACATAAAGAGCAGGAGAGAGAGAGAAGGAGGCAAGAGCAGCGAGGAGAGAAGTCTGCCACACACGCCTGCATCTGTCCTACGGTCTCAGGCAGCTTTTCATATCACCTCAGAGCTACAAATTACAATTCGTCTGTTACAAACACATGATAATATAGTCAGAAATCAGAAATTAAAATATTCCAACGGCCTCGGGCCTCCTCAGAGAGAAAGAGAGAGGGAGAGAGGCTGAGAGGGAGAGAAGGAGGAGGGAGAAGGAAAGTGAGGAGTATGCCGAGCCCCTGCACTGCCTGTGTTGTTTGTGCCCTCCCTTCTCCATCCTACATGTTTAATGTCTGCGGCAGTACCGAGGCCTTGTCTGTTTGGGATGGTTGATTGACATCTGCTCTGCCGAGAGGAAGGAACTGGCAGCTATTGGCAGCACTGTCACGTTCATTTGCACACTTTATGAAGCAGCAGTGTGGCTACTAATACAAAAAGAAATCTTCTAAGCAGCATGACATCTCTTGGAATGGAATATTTGTCTTTACAAATGATTGCACTGCTGCCAGTACTTGACATGGTGCTCGCAAACATGTGTAATTGTTGGAAGTGTAATGATGATTATTTGCATATTTAATGTTCAAACAAGTACTGGAGAAGCAACTTAGACTAAACCTTTTATGGGGAGGATTTAAATGTGTTCAGCATCAGCCTGATGAGTCCCAGAAAAGATTTTGGGGTCTGAGAGGAGAGCTCACGAGCACGGTTGCTGTATGAAAGCGAGTTTAAGAAATCACCCTGGAATACGACACTTTTATAGGTTTATTTTGAGACAGATTTCATATAAATTCCTCTCCCATTCACTTTAATTGCCCAAAATTATATTTAAACGCAATTATACGAAAATTTAGGAATGATCTACTTATCATGTGTCTGAAATCAGCCAAACAGCAAACTGAGGAAAGTAGATGTGCAAGCACATGTTTACCAGTAACATCAGTTTACAGAAAGCCTGTGCATGATGGCAATGCACTCATTTTAAGTCTTCGGCGTAAGTGTGAGGAGCATGAAGGTCATGGGAGGGAGGCTTACAAACCCTTTTTTCCTGGGCTGGAAATGCAGCATTGAACATTTGTGCTGGAAATCAGAGCCATGCCCAGCCTGATAGAAGAGGGCATTCCTCCCGGTAGAAAGCACTCCTTTTTCTGCCTTAGAAAGAGACTTTTCACTTTCCTGTTCCATATTAATTTTTCCTCTTTTTTAAATCACGTGACACAGAGACTTATCCAGCACACAGACCTTACATGCACACATGTGCATGCAGGCATGCACAGTTAGCACGTATGAAGGGAAAGATGTTTTACAAAAGGGCTCTCCAACACAGCAGAAAGAAACAATACTTTTTAAAAGCAGTATTAGTCCCCTGGGATGGATACACATTGGTTTTATCAGTGGAATAATTTCAGATGATACAGATACATGAATGGCAATTTAGCTCTTCAACTTAAGAATTTCTTTGACTGAGGACTTCATCTCTCAACTACTTTTCTGACCTTAAGGAGAGGTCTTCTCCATTTGAAACTTCCCCTTTTAAAAATATTTATCTTAGCAATTGGTTTTCATCTCCCCACTCTACTCCAACTCTTCTTCTTTCCTACGTTTTCATCTCTTTCCCTTTCTTTCTCTTTTTTGTGTGATCTCAGTACCAAGAGATTTATAATCACCAAATCCTACATTGTTTGAGGGGCAGCACAATAAACTTGACTCAATTATCATGCTGTAAATTGATTTAAAAAAAAAAATCTGATGGATGAATAGAGACTGAATATCTTTGTCTCTGACCCTGTCGTATCATCAGCAATTCTCTGGCAGGACTCCCACTTGATTGACAAAGCTGCTAATGAACACTGTCTTAGGCCATGTAATGATTTACCTGCCATGAACAAGGTTTGGCAATGCTACCTTTGCATACCCATCAAAAAATTAATCCTTTAAAAAACAGATATATTGTCTTGAAACACGGAAGTGTCTGGAAATTAATAGAAAAGTGTAGGCATAAGATAAATACATGTCTGCTCATTAACTTAATTAGGATTTTTTTGTCATTTATCTTGCTCCAAAAGCACTCCCTCTCTATTTATTTTAGCCACCTGTTGTCTCATCCTCACAAGAAGCCAATATCATCCTTTATCTGACCAGCCCCTACCTTATTATTTACCTTGACCAACAACTGATACAGAAAGTATTCAGCTGACTGTCGTTGCAATCATTCTTCCCTACTGATTGTATGTTGAACTTCTGTATTTGTTTCTTTAAATTTTTTTTTCACTCACGCTCAGACCATCTGCCTGCTCTGTCTTCTTAGAAGCTGAAGATACAGAAAAGTTTGTCCTGCATCTAGTACTAGGGTGTAGCTCACCGGCCTTCTGGCTCTACCTCCAGATCCTAACCAATCCTCCTCACCATACAAAGAGAGGGAAAATGCTATGGCGTGAAGGACTCCTTCGTTGACCACAGCTGTATGCAACACCCTGGTCCCTGAGAAGGATTCTGGAAGAAGGGTATCTATGTTCCTTTGTCAGTAATAAAAAGGGTCTTCTGCTTCTTCAGACATCACAAAACATCCAAACCCATGCTGGCTGGTTCATTGAACACTACTCAATGGGTGTGCATCAGTATGTACTCCAGGTAAACTCCCACAAAATGTAACTTACCTGAAATACAGTCTTGCATTTTTGTAAGAAGCTAATTGCTTGCCTAAAGAAATGAGAGTCAGGGTAGGGGCACCGGAGGGTGGCTAGGAAAAATGATGTTAAAGAGAGGAGGGGCTCATGAAAGAAACAGACTGCAAAGTTGAATTTAGTTCCTTATGAAATTCTTTGAAGAAGCAAAAGTATTTAAAAAACATATGACAATAATTAGCAGTATTTCTTTGGGGATTTGCTTGTTTGACCTTAGCCTTTTAATCTGTCAAAATATGCTAATAAGCCTGACAGACAGAAAGATAAAATACAGAGACAGATGAACTAACTGAGAAAATATCAGTACAATACTGAATATACTTGTGGAAAAAGAAAAGAAAAAGAGTGCAATTAAACATTACCTCAAGGCTTTGATGACATGCTCAGTATCACGGAAAAGTTGCTTTCAAATTGGAAGGGGTGTATACATGAAGTCACTAAGACTGTGGCTGGCATGTCTGATTGTTTTATTTCAAATATAGAGACTTTTTCTAAGTTCATTTTCAGTCTCAATTTTTAATCTAACATATTGAAACACAACTTCCTGTACGTTGCCCTTCTGCTGGGGATCACTGGGTGCGTGACAATCCATAACTTTATGGCTTGAGAATCCTGGGGCTGTTGAACAGGCGAGCAAGAGGTTTCTTTCTGCCTTGAACACCCGTGAAGAGGCTTGGTTTCCAATGGCAGTTTACTTTTCTTTTTTTTTTTTGTGTGAGACCTTTCAGGCTATCTGTGTGAAGCCACTGAGGATGATGGTCCCCAAAATAAATAGCCACTGTGAAAACCAATCTGTTCTTCATTCAAGATGAGCTGCACAATAAGGAGCAACTCATCAGGAGTAAATGGCAACACATGGGTCAGTTCTTCTAGGACACAGGAAAAGGAGTTTAAATTTTCCTGATTTTATTTTTCATTTACAAAATAACTGGTTCTGTCTTCTCACTATAAATACAAGGACTTTTGGTGGTACTAGAATAAGGTCATATCATAATGGGCATTTAGAGAAATGCTGTCTTTCCTGACATGTAAAGCTTCTCAAGCGTTTCTGTTCAAAAAACTGGGATAACTGCCTGATGATGTTTTGTTTCTCACTAATACCACCTACCCCCAGACACCAGAGAGGCTTTGTCCAAAATCAGAAACATGAGGTTGTGACGATCCTCAGTAAGATAGTCATTCTCATTTCTACTCTTAATAAGTTATAAAGAAGAGGTTAAAAAATTTCTCTGTGCTAATGTTCTCTTCACATCCTGGACCTGTTTCCTGGTGGTGAAGACTAGAATTATTGGAACCACAGAAAAAAAACTTAGGCATACTTTCCCTTTCAGATATCCTGTTGCCATGAGCTCTAAACCAAGTAATTAAACCTAAATCAGGATGTAGACTTCTCTTTGCTGTGTGACTAAGCTGGGCAACTCACTCCCATGAAGTGAGACTGTGAAGGAGTTCTTCAAAATAAAATGTTTGCACATTGTATATCAGTGTATCTTATTTCCTGACAGGACATCTGATACTCAGCTTTTCCATACAGCCAAATGAAACATGACATTTAAAACCCCCTTTTTTTTCCCCAATGAGTGAGCTACCCACCCCACTTAAGGTCCCTAAAAATATACAGAAAATGAAACACAGACATGTCTTAGCAGCCAGAAGTGTGTCTGAAATTACTGCCTTTGCAAAGCTTTTACACTTAGTCAACTTTATAATCACTTAAAGAGCTCATCCAAGATTGGATTTTAAAAAATGTAGCTAAGGGCTTTCTTCCTCTCTTTGAGCCAGATGCACAATTATAAGCCAAAAATTAAACCAAATTAAAATTTAAAAAGAAGTGAACATGATCTAGCTGAAGGAGCTACCCGGGGCCTACTGTTAAGGAAGTAGGTGACCTGCCACATGCAGTGTCTTGCAAAGGTCCTCACACCAGCACCTAGGAATTAAGCATGGTGATCCGCACAGTGCGCGGAATGTAGTTACGTCACTGCTTTTCTGGTGAAGCATCATAGCTCTGCTTATTGCTCCACTTTCACCTGCAGAACGTGACGCCTGCTTCTCGAAGCAAAGGCTCTGCTCAGGTGTCAGCAGTGAGAAGGAGAGCCGACTTCCCAGCCAAGCTCTGCTCGGGGCAGCGGCAAGTGTGTCCCTCTCTTTGGATTATTCCCGGCAGCCACCTTGACGCCCAGCCTTCCGACATGTACGGGTGAGGAGCAGCAGGAAGGCACCGTCAAGGACGGCATCCCCCCTAGCCCCCATCCCTCCCAGATCCACGTCCAGCTGCCTCGGCCCTTGCGGCCCGGCAGCGGCTGCCCTGCGGCTGCCGGCGCTTCCCGGCCCTTCCCGGCCGCTGGAGGGGCCGCTGGAGGNGGTAGCGGCGCCTTTTCTCCCCGGCGGCTCGGAGAGGTGGGCCGGGGCTTTCAGAGGGGCTGACAGATCTGAAGTTTTGGAGGCTGAATGAAAGAAACACTCAGCTAACAAAACAGTGCGCCACAGAAGAAGTTTCATCTGGTCTGGCCAAATCCCTCCTTTCTTTCCATCTTTTCTCTCCTAATAACAGCTGCCCTCTCATTCCCTGTTACTCCGCTGTGAAGAACAAAACCTCCCTCTGACTATCTGTTTTTCTTTTCTTCCCCAGAGTAGGTCTCATTACTGGTGATTAGCAGATGATTAAAACCAATTCAGCTTCCCCCAGTAGATATTTTCTCCCTGTTTGTGACTAACGCGTCAGTCTTCAATGAACGTGCTCCTAAGCTTATTAACGGGCTCAGAGGATTAGCTGCCACCGAGCGCCGCCGCTCCGATATTGTGATGCAGCGAGTGACATGGAACCATTTGCTGAGCACAGGCAGGGCCGCTGGGACCAAATATCTAAATCACAATTTTAGTTTTCGTCTAGAGGGGGAAGGGGGAGGAAATCCCAACAATAATTACAAAAATCAAACGTTTGGCCAAGTCTGAAAATAGTCTTAAGCTTAAGGGCAGGAGGACTGCTGTTTAGGAATAACAGCCCGTCGCCCCACCCAAAAAATAAAACGCCAAGCGCGTCCCAAGTAAAAAATATAGGAGGTTCCCTCACAGGGCGATTAGCTGATTTGAAGTCCCAAATGGGCCGTTTTGGTCAGCCACCACTGCAAAACATACAGGCCCCTCTCGAGATTTATATGCAAAGGTGTGGGTATGTATCACATCTCTCTATCTGCTGCCTGTATATTACTATGTAAAACCCCAGACTATGGCACTCTCAAATGGGAGATTAGAGCAGGATGCAAAATTAGAAGCTTCACTTTATCCCACCCATCCCTTTAAAAACGATCAAGCTTAAATAAAATTTAATGGCTAATAATAAAGGAAAAGAGGTCGAAATTATCTGCAGGTTTGAATAATGCAGTAAATTATCTCAGAGAAAAAGAAAAAAACATCATGAAACAAGTTAAAAATAGGTCATGAAAAATACTTTTTAATTATATGTTTTCTATTATTTTATGATTTCTATTTGTTCTGTTTTTTTAAGGATTGTGGTATTGAATTGTGGCCACCTTTATAAAATTGACCCTCTGAATTACACTTCATTAAACAGACATCATTGTAAGTAGTCCAGATAAATAAACTGATTTTTACTCACATTCCTTTTAAGGTCACATGAAACTCATAAATGGCAAGAAAATCCATTGGAGTTTTAGGAGAAATATCCTGATGAAAAACACCCTTTCCCTTTAGGAATAAAACAGAAAAGAAGAACTGTTTTTCTAGAAATTTCCCATAAAGTGAAATTATAAAAGGAATATTGTTTTCTGGTAAGATGAAATATTTTATTTGGCATGATCTGTAAAATTAATTTCCTTTGAGTTTTCTTTGTTAATTTTTGCAGTAGTTGGTATTCATTTATTGTATATTATGTAAGCAGAAATGCAAGGGGTTTTAATGAAATTTCTCAATTCCTTAAAATCCTGACAATAAGCACTATTTATAAGGTCACTTTCAGAATTCTGGAAAATGTTTATCACAAAATCTATATTTTTGTGTACTGAAGATTGTTTTGGGGGAAGATTTTGAAGTGGTGAACTCTGGTGACTAAACAAAGAGTTAAAACCACAACTTTAAGCATCCAGCTTTGAAAACAAACCAAAACAAAACAAAAAAACAAAACAAACAAAAAAAAACCACCAAAAAAAACCCCCAACTTTAAAAAGTTTAAATTAAAAAGTCCTTACAAGGATATTTTTTCTCACTCCATTTTAAAATGCTTTAAAATAAAAGACTCCCTCAAATAATTCCCTTTTCACATCTTCAAATTTCTTCCATTTATATTTTTCATTGTCACTTTCCAGTGCAGCTTAACTCTGAGTGTGCTGAAGCTTGAAATGTAGCTTCCGATTTATAATAGCGACAGGACATGCAGCAAATGTCAACAAATCCCCTGTCACCCAGGCAAGGAGGAAATGTGAGAGGTAAGGCAGAGTAGCCCTCCCTTGCTGCATAACACACATACACGAAGAAACCAAACCCTCAGTGAAAAATAAAGAACTAAAATCCTGCTCATGAAAAGCTGCATGAGCCCATTAACATCAAACCAAAATCAGGACAGGAGGGTGACACACGTTGAAAATTACCAGTTATGCATACAATGCAAGTATAGACCTATGTGATTATTGATATGTACCTGATTTTAAATCAAAACTCCTCCTCCATATACCTCCCTTTTTTGCAAAATTAAAGGAGTTCCAACACACCAGACTGACCGTATTCTAAAAAAAAGCACCTCACAAAACCCACATCACTGACCTCGAGTGACCTCAATAAATAAGTAACTGCTGAAGGATCAGCTCCCTTGTAGTGAAACAATAGACCCAAACTTCAGTGGAGCGCATGCAAGAAAATGTCACAGGAGGGTAGCACAGGATTTCAGAGCAGAAAGAAAGTTTGGGGAATAACAAGCACACACTGCAAGTTGCTGAAGTAACCTGTAGCAAAGGAAATTCTGCATTTGTCTTAACTTTTGGAGCAGCAGGTACCCCCCACCCCCGTCTACTTGCCATTCTGTTAATAGAGATGGGGAGATGCGATAGAAATACACTGTATTCTTTGCCACCCACTCTTTTTTCCCAGTCTCTGAGATGTCATTTTATAAATTTATTCACTGGCCAACAATGAATCATGCAAAACATAGCAGGCCACTTATTCTTTGCAAATTTTCTGTCGCTGGTTTTTACCCTTTTTAATGTGATCAGTCACCTGAGTCACATTACAGGCTTATTTCTGGCTCCAGCTTGGAACAGAGTACCTGTAAGACAAGAGGGAAAGCTGCCTTTGATTGTGTCAAAAGGTCTATGAAATTCAGAGCTGATAGACTGGCTCATAAAAGAAATTTAAGAATATTTTAAATCTTTTCCTTTGGACTACTTCCTGCCTGAAAAATCCTTACTAGGAAAATGTGGATATTATGAGCAGGTTCATTCTTAAAATGGATTTTCTTCTTTTATCGTCAGGGACAGAATGTGATTTAGACAAATGGAGTGTGGCAGGGAGCTTTCTTGTGTCATTTGAGGCCTTGTCCATCTGTAAGTTGAGGCCAGTGCCTATGAAAAGCAGGGTTTGCCTGTCCATCATATATGCAGATTTGAACTCAATACCACAATTGCAAGAGAGGGAGTTAGTTCGTCTTCAGAGGCTACCACCACTGAGTTGGATATTACCTCCTTAATCCCAGCTATGATAACAATCATGTGTTAGTTAAAACCACTTTCCTGGTTGCTTCACTTCTTTCTGAGACGAAAGAAGTAAAGAGATGATAAAGGGAAACATACTCCATCTGCGTCCAGAACCAGTCTGGCTGAGAGAGTAGTAAGCTCATGTTAAATTGACTTTTGAATGTTAATCTTAAAACATTCATGTCCTAGTTTAAGATATCTGACTTAAATTTAGAAGCGGCAAGCATAAAAACAGAGTTAGGAAGAGACAGAGAGAGCAAAGGAGTAGGCAGAGGACCAGCTTTAGCCCTCAGCAGTTGGTACTGTTACTAGAACACTGGGCAATACAGCAGGAGTGTTGTGCAGGCATCAACACTGGAGCCTTTCCTCTTCCTCAAGTCTCTAGATTCAAAACCTAGACGATTATGCAGGAGTGGTATTTTCTTCATCTTTTTACATGGAAGGATGGACATGTCAGGGTAGGAGAGACTCCATTTTCTGATTCACTTTTTTGTTTACTCTGTCTTGCATTCAGTCATATTTTTTTTCAGCAGGAAGCTATAAAGTTGTTGCTGACTTTGTATTCTGCTGTACCACAACACTGGGTAGAGGGAAAGGAAAGCAAATGTGCGGAGTTGCCAGGAGACAGATTTATTCTGAACTTCAGCACCGTGGCACTTCCACGATGGCACTCCTCCCTTCTTCTTTCATTCCCTTGCTCCAGGCATGAGGCAGATAGACCAGATATTGCAGGAAATGACCAGCTCCTGTTTTGTACTAAAGCATTCAGTTCTGTTTAATTTTGAGCCATTCACAGCCCCACAAAACAGTGTGAATGTTTTCAAAGAATGGCTGTGAAATGGGTGCAACATGGAAAATTCAAGTGGCAAATCTGCCTAGAAGCATCTGATCATTCTTTTCCTGCTTTTCTGCTTCCAAATGCCTATTTCTTCTTTGTGTTTAAAAGTAGCACTTGGAAAGAGGGAAAATAAATCAATCTGTTGATCTGTTTTTCTTGTGAAATAGTATCTGTTTGCAAATGCTTGTAACAGTGGATTAGGAATGGGGCAGAACTGGTGTTCCCCATCCCCACCTCTGCCACATTCAGAGGACTATCTGAAAACACATGCCACCATAAGAAATGCATCTTTAGGAAGTAGTTTTTATGTTTTTTCTGATCTGAAGTTGAATCCTGACTTGCAGCATGAATGGGAATGTACACAGTCTGAACTGACTTACCATATCTGTAACTTTTTTCCATCCATCACTAGACTGCACTGATTTTAATCAGATCATGAAAAGAAAGAACTTGGAGAAGCTATGGAAAGCAGTTAGTGATATTAGAGTGTGGATATGATAGAATTAAAGAAAAAAAAGCCCTATAATGAATACGAAAGCAATAACATGAGCCTTATATGTCTAGAGAAACTGTACACAAAGGCACACAGAAATGTAGCCTGCTAGGGTATAGGACAAGGGAATACAGCATGCTCATACCTTGAGGGTGTATCAGAGTTGTGGAAACCAGAGAGTATTGGTCAGATACTGGAGAAAGGAATTATTTTATTTGCAATTTCTAAAGAACTTGAAAGTAGGACTACTTTACTGTAAGGAAAATGGATTCATACCAGGTACAGTTTCTATGGAAAAGAAAAAAGAAACGAGAAAAGAAAAGAAAAGAAAAGAAAAGAAAAGAAAAGAAAAGAAAAGAAAAGAAAAGAAAAGAAAAGAAAAGAATATTTCATTTGTAAGGAACCTAAAGTGGTCATCTAGTTTTACTGCCTGACTACTTCAGGCAGGATCAAAAGTCAAAGCTGGTTGATAAGCTCATTGTCCAATCGCTTCATTAACACTGATACACGTTGAACATTGACAACCTCTCTATGAAGCCTCTGCCATTTGTTAACACCCTGTTGGTAAGGAGATGGTTCCAAAGTCTAAACCTCTGGCACAACCTAAAACCATTCCCATCTGTCCTAACACTGGATAACAGGGAGATCAGCACCTCTCTCTCCACCTCCTCAGGAAGCTGTAGAGAGCAATGTGGTCAGCCTCCAGCCTTCTTTGCAACTGAGTCTACTTATAAATGTCATATAAGGCTATATAAATAGAGAAGACCACAACTAATATCAGTTGATAATGGCTTGTTTCTTTAATATGGTTCCTTCTGCCCACTCCCTAGCAAAGAGTGATCACATTCCTCAAGTTATTCTGATTACTCTGACTGCTTTAAGAACAAAATATTTAATTTATATCCAATTTCTGTTCTGAATCTCACTTCTTTTATAACTTTTTAAAAGGTGTACTTGCTTCAGAGCTCTCACTGGTTTTATATACAGTTATCAGTCACATTCCTCTGCTACTATTGTTCACCATTTCTGTAAGTTTTGTTCTTAAATTCCCTGTAATTTTTTCCCCATAGTTGTGAAAAATGCTATTCAGCCTTACAGCTATGCCATAGGTCTGGGTCCAGCCTTTCCACTGCCTGGGAGAACATGCTAAGATCGACACTTGGATCTTACCTAGGTTAGTTGCTTGCTTGATATAAAGATAACTGCTGCTGCTCTGGTGTGGGGCCCTCTGTGGGCTGCTGGGTGGATATCTGCTCTGACATGATTCTTCATTTTCCATAGGGAGGACAATCCTCTTTTTCAAGGCCTTTGTCATGGGCTGCAGGCAAACCTTTGCTCCAGCACTGAGAGCACCTCCTCCCCCTCCTTTTTCATCAACCTTGGTGTATGCGGGATTGTTTCTCTCACATTTTTTTTTCTCACTCCTTCACAGCAGCATTTTTTACCCTTTCTTAAATGTGAGGATTTACTAGCATCATTGATGGTTTGAGCTTTGGACAACAGGGAATCCATTTTGGAGCCATTTGGCCTCTCAGAGGCAACACCTGCAGACCACCCACTAGTAAAGCCTTGTCGTGTAAGCCCACTGTAGTGTGGAAGCAATGTGCTGGCTTACATGATCGGCAAACTTATGCTAACTGAATAATTCTGCAAGTTAAAATGAAGTCATGGTGTAGGTGTATGTGAATGCCACAGCGCAGGTGCTGCTTTGGATCCATGTCTGAGATATGACCTTGGAAGGGCAAGAAAGAGCTTCAATGTTTGTAATGAAGCTCTACGTAAAATGTATCAGGAAGAGCTGAGAGTATAGGTCTGCAATATAAGCAGAAGACAATGCCTGTGAATGTAAAGCAATCTCTTCACAAATATGATACAGCTCCAAAGAGACATTTATCTACAGCTCTTAGGAGCTATTCACACATTCAGCGAGTGTAGAAGAGGTTTCTTGCCCAGAAAAGACAGAAGCCTATGAAGGAAGTATGTCATCTTCAGTCTTATTACAATGGCTATTGCAAAATATTTGTGTTCTTACATATCTGCGTTCTCTACTTGATTTGGCTGCGGTTGCATCTGGTGGTGTTATCCTCGAACACAATTTTTCATTTCTCTCTGTTACTGACAGTAACTTCGAAACTATACAGGGTTTTAAGTTAACAAATACATAAATTAATAAAGTCTCAACTTCAAGAAACACTCTCCAACTCTTCAGTATGATATTAGAAAAAAAAGTTGTGTTTGTAAGAGGGTTGTAAATATAACATTCAAAATAGTAGATGTCATGAATTCTTATAAAGAAACTTTCAACCTCCCCAAATTTTCTGACAGTGAAGATGTTGATTCTGATGTCCTGATGCTGATTCACAGTGTACGAACAGTACAATTTTTGGCTGGTTCTAATGAAGAGAATTCTTAGCCTAATATATTCAGGACAAATTTGGATAATTTTAGTTTCCTAGTATTTTTAACTTGTCCTTCTAGAAGCTATCATGTACAGATTTTCTTCTTCATAGGTGGTATAACTGGAATGATAGCAGGCTTGCTTAGTTGCTTTCCTTTCCATCTCAACATAGAGTCGTAGAATCACAGAGTATTCTGAGTTGTAAAGGACCCACAAGTATCATCAATTCTAATTCCTGGCCATGGACAGGACAATACCAAAAATCACTCCTTGTCCCTGGGAGCATTGTCCAAAGGCTTCTTGAACTCTGTCGGGTTTGGTGCTGTGACCACTTCCCTGGGAGCCTGTTCTAGTGTCTAATCCCTCTCTGGGTGAAGAATCTTTTTCTAATACCCAACCTAAACCTCCCCTGACACAGCTTTATGCTGTTCCCTTGAGCTCTATTGCTGGTCACTGTACAGGAGAGATAGATGCCTGCCTTTCTGCTTCTCATCATGATGAAGATGAAACTTCTGAAACGGTGGAAAACTCCTAAAGCAGTAATGGTGTGGAAGATTTTCAGGATACCCGCTATTGATCCTATCTGTTGGCTGTGTTGTTTCTTTTCATTCATTCTTCCTCCTCTTTTCTGCATGGTATAGGTTTTTTTTGTTTTTTTTGTTTTTTTTTTTGTAAATTTTAAACGTAATATTGTCTCATCACCTCTTTTCTTGTAATAAATCCTTAATGATGGTCTGACATGTCGGGATCTGCATGTAGGTAGAAAAGGAAAACCAGCAGAAAAAATAGTCTTTAGAGATAAAACTTACTTCTTCATGTACAACACCATATGTAAGGAATATACAGAAGGCAAGTGCTCCATAATTTCTTGTTTTCCTTTCTTCAGGAAAAACTACATCTGTGTCTGAAAAACTAAAGAGAAATCTGTTATGTAGAAAATCATCCAATAGAGTAACAGACTCCTGAATTTGATTGGGTACTTTAAAAGTGGTGAGAAGAGCAGGAACTTGAGGAGAAGGAAACAAGAAAGGAATGCAAAAATGTAGAGAAATGGAAGCAGAACAGTGTAGTCAATATAAGGTTAAACAGAGAAGAAAATGAGACTGAAGACAATCAGAGAATGGTGACTGAGTTAATTTCAGAGGAATTTTGTACTGCTGAGAGAGGAGATGCATGAGAGCAGAACATGATGGAGCTCTAAGAGATTATTTTAGACCTGAAAGGTCATGTTTCAGCTGCCAAGAACTTGTTCTCTGTTACTCTGAGCTGTACAATATACTGTTCCATTTCTTGGAGAGAAACCAAAGGATCCCAAATTATCAGCAGCCACCTGATCTGCAGTGCTAGAGACATGAGAAATTCATTAACAATTTCATAAGATGATGAGAGAAAATATTTTCCAAGTAGTGCTTGCATGATTTTCAGTGACATTTATGCATACCACGTGTCTGCTTTCTTTTTCAACCCTACTGAACTCCAGTAAAGGTGAAAAAAAGGGAATCAGTCTCAATAAACAAGCGTCCTTCTCTAGCTCTGTGTACCAAACAGGAAAATCCAGAATAACTTCAGCTGTACAGTGGGGTGGATGCTTTAATCCAAATGATTTAGTTATTTGGCTTGCCCTTACTGAAAGAGGGCATATTTTAAAAAAATCTTGGCATTGCACACTACACATCCAGTGTACATGTCCATGAGTATTCTACCCTGTCTACACAATAAATGACAATGGAATATTATCCTATTTTGGTAACACATTCACAGGCTGTTTCTGATCAGGTGGACTTGCACAGTTCAGGAAGCACTTTTCTTCAGACCTCATTGTTGCTCCAGCAGTTCTTTCAATGTTGATAGCCCTGAGGGATATAATAAAATTAGTTTCTTCACAAACCTCAATGACCACTTCATCAAAAATTGGTTTTCCCCTCTCTGCTTGTTAGGTAACTGACTGCCCATGTAGCAGCATTCTTTTGGATAACAAATAGCAAAAAAGAGAAAATGGAATTTCTTAGATGGGTAAGTTGCAACTCCATGGCCGGGACAGAATCCTCTAATGTCTTAATGGATGTGCTTTTGTTTAATGAGATGATTCTGGACTTATTGCTATCTTTCTGGTGCAATTGGCTCCTTCTAAAGTAAACTTGCATTCTTGGCTCCAGAAGGTGATATGCAACGGGATGATTTGTCAACTCAAATTCAGGTTGCAGCTACTTTACTCTTGTCCAGTAGTTCATGCTGTAGTGCTGGCACTGCTAGAATGATGTTGGGTTTTTGTTTTCTGTGACCTCAGAAATTATTTTTCTACTGGTTTCTGAGGCATCTATGAAGCAGCATAACAGAGAAAAAACCACGTTCTTAAAAACAGCTGTATTTCTATATTTCAGCAGTAGCCATACAGAAGCTTGATACCTAGACAAATAGTTGCACCCTATTGCATAGTAAGTTTTAGGCAAAGAATTCCATGATTCAAGCATAATTCCTTTTACATCCCAAGACATGTTTTCCCAAGCCACTCAATCAGTTGAATGATAAAGCAGAGTACTGTCTTTTGTGAAGCTATGAATTCCTGCCTAGTTGTGTCAGATATGATCAGTTATCTGTTTTGTTTGACACTGATGCAGAGCAGTGCTAACAGACACACAGGGTGTGACATCAAGCTGCTAATATCAATGAGGTTGCAGGCCCTGAAGATCAACTCTTTGAGTTTTATGGAACGGAGAAAGAGGAAGGAGGATGCAGACATATTTTCAGTGTAAGACATTCATCAGCCTGCAAGCTTGTTAATGGAACTAGCTCCCATGCACCAATATCATAGATGGGTAATGCCAGAGAAATGGCAGGCACAATGCGATGAGCAGTGCATCGAACAGGAGTGAGTGAGGTTACACCAAAAGCTCACTTACAGGCAAAGCAGAGGGCAAAACTGGGTGAAGAGACTAGAAGCTCACGCAAATCACATTCAGGGAGAAGCAGAGCACCAGTTGCTTTCCATTGACTTAATTTACCACAGCTGTGGGTGTTCACTGTCGCTGTCTTGAAGAAAACAGCTTGTGTAAATGTCTACACTGGGGGCTACCTTACACTTTAGGTGTCAGCCTCACCATGTGGCCCTCCAAGACATGAGTGACTGCAGTGTGGGTAGTGGAAAGGAGTAAAATGGATGAGTGCAGACTAAGGTTTCAAAGAAGACAAGATCAGTCATCTCAATAGTCGTTTGTTTAACATCCTTACCGCTTTTGTCACAGCAGTACTATCAGAACAGACAAATGTTAACTTCTCTAATATTCTTTTCCAGATTCAAAAATTAACGTAATGAGGGACAAAGACCCGAATAAGTTAGAGTAATTTCCTGAATTGCAAGCAACCAGATCAGGAAGCAGTAGGTAATTGATGGTTAACAATGAATCTTAGGTATGACCACTGGCCTTAAACACACCAACTATTAAACACTAAATGTATCCTAAGTCAGCTCAATTCAGAGCCACGTGACTGGTTTTGTAAGTGATGTGCCCAACCCAAAAAGACAGGCAGAGTTTTTAGACTGGGCACAGTTGATTCTGAGTGTGACTTCTGGGTTTGACCCACGTATTGATATTCTAAAGTGGCTCAATTTATCAGCCTGAGTCAGTGATGCCCTGAGGATCTTTGCACTATGGAATACCCTCAGGCTTCATAGAATCACAGAATGGGTCAGGTTGGAAGGGACCACCGTGAATCATCTGGTCTGAACTGCTCAGGCAGTGCTGTCCTAGAGCACAGGGCAAAGGATAGCATCCAGATGGTTCTTGAGTATGTCCAGTGAGGGAAACTTCAAAACATCTCTGGGCAATCTTTTCCGGTGCACAAAACTGTTCAAGGCTCTTCTAGTGTGTCTCTTCCAGGCTTCCAAGTGAACTTGCTAAGCATTTTGAGCTAAGCAATATCAAAACTAATAATAACAAAACAAAACAAAACAGAAAAAAAACAAATAAAGGACCTCAGAGAAACAGTGCTGTGATTGAAATATTTATGTTTTATGTCCAGATCGTAAAGTGGAGCAGGAAGCCCAAATTTTCACTCAGATGAGTCTTGATCTGCCTCCCATGTTTATGTCAATACTTTTGCTTCATCATAAGCAGTTTCACCTGTGGTTGTGGTGCATTTGGCAGTAATGATGGTAGGTACAACCTATAACCTATGTTATTTGCACTCTTCTGAAAACCCAAGTAAGTTCATCAGGATATCCCAATACCATTAATCTGATAAAACTTCTGGTTAGTGCTTCATCTGTCAAAATTATGTGGTGTCATTTAACTGAAGCAAATGACTCCATGGTAGTCAAGACAATGGTTTCAATGCAATAACTCACCATAATGAGAAATATTTGAACCTCATAAATGTGATAGAAGAAAAATACATGAAAAAAATTATTTTGGGGAAAAATTGTTTTATAAAGGGTCTGTCTGACAATGTCATAAGGCCTTTCTGCAATATTACTACATTTAACCCCGATGACAACAACTATGCCATGAAAAGGACGCACAGTTTTATATATGTATGTAAATATACTTTCAGACTATATTCAAGGCAAGAAAGAAATCCAGCAAACCTTCATTTGTTGATTCCAGTCCTTGAATTTTGTTAAAATATTAAACATCTTGAAGAATTATTTTCCTGTTCTGGAAAAAGAACAGGAGAATGAATCTTCAGAAATGTGTTTTATTCTGGTAAGAAGTCAAATGACATAGTACTGGGTCTGTCTGACAGTCTTGTGCATACTACAGAAACACAGAGCTACAAAATTAGATAATGTAAGTTAGGCTGCACACCAAACCTGTACTGCTACAGTCCAAATGAGGTTATTGACTCAGAGAAGGAGTCATTGATAAAGCAATTATTACCAGCCTCCAGATGTGTGATAGCTCATTTTTGGAAATGGACAGATGCCCCAGCATTAATGTCCCGGAGATATCAAACATAAGAAATTCTTTGAATAGAACCAAAATGACAAGCGGCCTTATATCAGAATCTAGTAGATTCAATATGTAACATTTCCTTGGAACCCAACAGAATAAATGCCTGACTAAGAGGCCAAATAAGCACAAATGAATATTTTAAAGGTGACAGATTTGCTATGTATTAGTCAGGTTGTCCTGAAGCTTAATGCATTCCAATAAAGATTTATTTATTTTTTTTAAGTTACCAGGACATAATGTACTTAATAGTTAGGTGCATAATTTCAGGTACATTCCATTTATTTCCATTCATTGCACATCCTTATTAGAAAACTCTGCCATCTGAATATTATACTGCTGTGCCAAATGTGCAGTTGTATAAATCAGCCAGTGAGCGAGGGTGCCAGTCCTTCCTGATGATAAATACAGTGGCAGGAATCTACTTTGTTTTGTAGCATGTAAGACTGATTAATCCAAAGCTGTTTGCAAACTTCGTTTCATATAGGATACCCACACCCTTACAATCAGATTAACAAATCAAAGGTACATTCAGACTTGTAGACAGGTTGCCACTTAAGTATTTCAGATACTCGGGCATTTGGTTAAACTAAGCTTGGATTAACAAGGTCTGACTATTTAAAGGGAGTTATGTTTAGAGGTTCTCTGTCTCCACTGATTTTAAATGCTGTGCTCATGGGGTAGTACCGTCCAGTCTTAAGAGCTTACAGAGCTTTACAGCCTCCCTGCAAGCTTCATGAGCTTAACTGAAGATAAGTGTACACAAACTCACCTTCCTAGAAAGACTTCTATTTATGTGAGGGGAGAAAAAACCCAAACAAATCTCTTTATGCAGGGACTAAGCTGCATCTTTCCTGTCATCATTTATACTTATTTTTGTAAAGCGGAATTTATTAGACTAAACCCCTAATCATGTGGAATAGATGAAAGTGGAATCATTCAACACTGTCACCTTTTGTTGTCACTTGAGACTCTCCAGGAGGTGATAGAGCCTGATCGAATTATTTGTTAGGAGCAAATCATGCCAACCAATTTTGCCTCAGTGGAAAGTGGGTCGGTGAGGGTCTGGCTCAAAGTCACTCTATCCCTTTCTTTTGTAAATTTAAAAATACAAAGACAGAACTTCTCTAGCTAATATTCCCAACAGTGTCCCCTTACCACTTGGAAATGTCTGACTTTGTAACATAGACAGACCAGACTTGCAGTGGAGAAGTGAAGAAATGAGCAGCGCTTCATCTCACATGGAGAGCCTGAGTGCACTCACCACTGAGAAAAGGAGGCCATATTCTATAAGGATTGATGCTGGTGTCATGTGTAAGGGTTATTGAACAATGGTTCGATGACACTGCTGCACTGAAGGTTTTTTTGTCTGTTGTTGTGCTGGATTTGTCTGCAGTAGAGTTAATTTTCTTCCCAATGGCTAGCATGGGGCTGTGTTTTGAACACAGGGCTGATAATATAGAGATGTTTTTGTTATGCTCACCCAGGGCAAAGCCCTTTTCTGCTTTTCACACTGCCATGCTGGTGAGGAGACTGGGGGTCCATGGAAGTTGACTCCAGCTGACCAGAGGGGTATTCCAAACCCTGTGACATCATCCTCAGTGTATAGTGGGAGATATACAGAGAAAGGGACATGTTTGAAGTGATGCCATTTGTCTTACCAAGCAATTGTTGCACATGATGGGGCCCTGTTCTCCTGGAGATGGCTTAACACCTGCCTGCTCATGGGAAAGAGTGAATTAATTCCTTGCTTTTCTTTGCTTGTGTGTGCAGTTTTCCCTATTAAACTGTCATTATTTCAACTCGTGAGATTTCCACTTTTTACCCTTTTGATTCTCCCTCGAGTCCCACTGGTGGCCAGGGGTGGGTGAGTGGCTGTGGGAGGCTTTGTGGATGTCTGGGATTAAACCACAGCAGTTGTATAGGAGCCGAAGCTGGGTAGAGGTGAGAAACAGAAGCATGGACATGAAGCAGGAACTGTGGAAAAGATTTCTATGGTATAGTTTTATTAGTGTTCTCTTACATTCAGCCCCTCAGCAAGAAACCCTTCACTTTTATACAGCTCTACTGTCATAGGTAACTATATGTATTGTATATCCAATCACTTCTAAGGAATAGAGACATTTAGCATTATATTTTGCTCAACTGTTTCAGATCATAATAAAGGTTTGATATCCATTACATAGCAATAAAAATGCATTTTCAGAGTGTTTTTTTTTTTTTTTTTTATTTACACCTTTAAAAGAAGATTGTACTTTTGCAGAAACGTCCAAGGGTCCTAAAAAAGGCAGGAAAGCTGCAAGTGAGTCACAACTGCTGCACAAAAATGTTCCATTTGGAGAGGAAGAATATGCTCACATCAGATGAGAGTGTGGCAGGTGATTCTTCCCACATGTTCTCTGTCTAAACTATCTGTCTCTGGATAAGGACATTCAAATTGCCATGCATTGGTCAGAAATGAGCTATGCTGTGGCTGTACAGCTAGCTGAAATTCAGCACAATCTAGTGTTATTCGCAAGTAATTGCTCCCTAGTCAGTCAATAATTTGCATATTGACAGTTCAGGAGAATGTTTGTTATATAAAGTGAAGAGTTTCCTTAAAAATATGCTTATGACTTGTTTAATTTGCAACCCTTACTAATGAAGAAATGAAGGGTCAGGAGGGAAAAGGCAGGGAGAAAAGGTCTCAGGAATATTAGGAAACAACTTCTACAGGAATAAAGATAAGTGGTTTTAGTCTGCTATAATCTGGAGACTGTCTTTTCATTCTCTGTCCTGCCTTAATTTAAATAAAGAAAGTGCAATATGATACCATGTAAGAATAGCTGAATATTTATTTATTATTTTCTTTTACTAAAGTGAAAGCACTTATGATAGTTTCAACTGAAATCCCAGTTGCTTTTATTCCCTCCTCCCAGATCTTTACTATAAATACACATTTTATCTGTGAAGGTACTTTACATTTATGAAATTAGAGAAGATTTAGAGATATCTCAGCGAAAGAAAGTGTGAGTGCTAAGAAGGCTGGGTGGCCTATTACTGGTAGTTCATACTGGTCCCATTCCAAAAATGTTTTATCTTTTTTGCTTACAAAGAGATTGAGGAAGATGTCAGAAGGCCAAGTCGTACTATACCTTCCTTTCTAAATTATTCCTGAAATCTTGCCACTTCAATTTAATGGAGAAAGAGCTACAGTGGGATTAAAGTGTATGGTCTGCCTTTAGATAGTACATCCTGCAGTGTCATGCTTTCATTTGTATCAAAACTCTTTACTGTCATCTGAAATTTAGATTTTTGCCTCAAGAAATGAAAATTTTCCAATGTAATTACCTCTGAACCCAAGAGAGTTAAGGAAGGAACCAATAATTTATTTTCTTTACTATGAAGACTATTTTAGGTCCTTGACTACTGCATGGATGTTTTCTGTAGCATCAGTGTCAGCACTGTTTCCACTCCTCACCATTCATCTGTGAAAGCCTCACATACCTGACTCACCTGCCCTTTTTTAGTGTGACTTCAGTAGATAACTTTTGCAAGTCACTAAATCTGTTCTGTGACAAGGAGAGTACCAACATCTGTGTCTCCTCACAGGATTTGTCTAAATCAGAAAACTCTGTGTCACTTAGGCTAGTGTCTGGGCTGACCTCTCCCTGCATGCCTTCCCTGTCCTTCTCGCTGCATGCATTCCCTGTCTTTCTCTCTCACTTATATTTATATAAACAGTCTCAGTGAAGGAACCTACAAATGCAAACACTGTCAATTTAGTCTGCTTAAAATTCAGTGGCTAATAAAGTTCAAAATAGTATGCTGCTCTAGGGGCTTGTTAGCAATGCACAGGTGTAACACAGGTCTCCCTTCCCTTCTTGGACTCTAAGTTAACACTTAAATGATGATTAAAACAAAACAGATGCAAACCAGAGCCAGTTGCAGTTGTTCTGATTAACATTAACAGTTGTTATACAAACAATTAGTAGGAAAAGACTACAACATCAGTTCTGTTGGCAGGAGAAGGCACAGTCATGGCCAATCCAATCCAATTAAACCATGTCTCCAGTATACAGATGAACAGCAAAAGCGAAAATCAGAACATATCAATACATTTTCTTCCTCAAGACACGGGATGCACAGGAGATCCCAGGAGATGCAGAGGGCACTATGAGGAAGAAAGGAGACGTGGTGAGGAAAAAACCCCATAGATTGAGATGAGTGCTGTGAAGCTAAGATATGTTAGAGAATTAACATGGGTCCCCCATCATTTGTGTGGTAACATCTGAAATGTCTGTCTCAGAAGACATTTTGAAATTTCAGAATTATTTTCAGCCAGAATAAAAACAAAGAATTGAAATTTCTGAGACTTTTAAGAAATTAATTTTTCAGCACCCCTCACACTTCTGTTTTAAAAAACATGAACATAAGTTTACAGAAGCACTTCATTGTTAGCTTTACTATTTTTCTACACGATATATAAAATATTGAAAAGAAGTTACACGACCTTAATGAAATTCTAAAATTTCCATCACTTTGCATGAATAATTTCAATGAAATTCAATATATTCTACTACAGTATGTTGACTTAATTGATCGATTTTCCAGTGGATTTTTTTAAAGCCAGTGCTGTAACTTAATGCTTCCTTATTTTTGAATTCTCCAAAACGAAATCGCTGATGTTCTTTGAGTTTTCAGTTTGACACAAATAAATAAAAAAGCTGCAAGACACAAAGAAAAAAATTTCTCGTGAACTCTAATTCTGCTAGGCAATTGGCTGTATCCTAAATAATATATGTTTCTTGTTATCAAAACACAATATCTCTTGATTATCTATAGTATCATTTATAGAGCGATGAAGTGATAGTACTTGTTTCTGAAAAACCTGTCTTGTTCTAATTAAGTATTACCTTTGTAGGGCCCTCTTACACACTTTATTTACTCAAGTTTTTAAGGCATAGCATTTTGACATGCAGAGTAGTATACATATATATTTTAAAAAGCAACACATTAAAAAGCTCAGAGGCAATGCAAGAATTCTTTTCCCTTTTGGCTTATAACTGAAAAGAAAATGCCGGACTGAAATGTGCTTTGCATTTTTTTTGGAGAAACCTCCTGAAATAAATTAGCAAGCACAAAAGGCAGAAATACATTTTACAAAATTGAAGTAAAAAACCCCAAACAAACAAATCAAAAAAGCCGGACAGATCAAGAGCATGCACATTAGGTATATTCTTCAGCTTAGAAAGAGTAACTTTAAGTTCATGTATTAGGTGAAAGTTCTCAAAGCTCATATTGTTATTTTCTCCCAGGGCACTGCTTGCTGACAGATTCAACATGCAGACTGCATTTCTGCTGGATTTGATAAAAATACAATTAAAATTTCGTACAAGGGGGTACGCCAAATTGGCCTGCATCCTAGAACCCACTCCAAGCAAAACCTTGAGGAATATATTGTACAAGAAAAGGTCTGTCCCTTGGGATTACCTCCCACTTCCTTTAACCTGATATTTTGCTCATCCTATTATGAGATTCCTCAGAGGGGTGAAACACTAGATTGCCTCATTAAGACTCATCATTTACAAGATGTTGACAAACGTTGGCATTTATCCTGTTGTCATAACAAATGTGAGAAAATGACCACTTGGCAATAAGTGATTCTATGCAATTGCAGGTTGTACAATACAAGAATATGGAGGTGGGGGGCTGGGGGGTGGTCTGCGGATAATGCATTAGTATTGCTGTGTAGCATCTCTGAACAGTTTCTTCAGGCATTTAAAAAAATCCCGGCTGAGATAAATAATAATGGACAGCTTCTTTTTATAGAGTTTTCACATATGCAACCCAAACATTAATTAAGAAAAATGAGAGAATAGTTTTAAACACAACATAATTATGAAACAGTTATTATTATCTTACTGGATATCTCATCATGAGTACCCAGCATCCATACTGTCCTTGTTGACAGCCTGAAAATTCTCTGAACTCAGTTTGCCTACAGCTCTCATCTGCCCTGAGGCTGATGACAGCATGGCCTTTCTTAACGAGGGTCATCTTGTCCCCTCGGTGTTAATGGTATGTGAGGTCATCACAGGAGGAGATCCCACAACAGAGATTGCTGAGACAGGTCTGAGTGTGAGAGAACTGCTCTCCCGAGTCTGTGCGCAAGTGTTTTGAGAAGTGGAAGCTTTCTTCCTTTGGAATCATGAACAATGTGGTCACAAGATAGTCCTGTAGTAAAAATATATCTTGGAGACAGAATCATTATCCATAAAAGCAGACAAAGATAAACATGAAGACATAAATGCGTAAAAATGGATACAGTCCTTATCCTTAAAGCTAGGTTTAGGAGCTCCCTGTTTAGCTGAAGGACCTTGAATCCTGCAAGGACTTCAGTCCTCTCAGATGTCTCAGATTCTGCTTCTGAATATACATCTCAATTTTGAACATTTTAAGAAAGTTGACATCGCTAACTATTGTTTTCTTGCAGCTAAATCAAAACAGAAGCAACAACTGATAATCTTAATTATAACGGCTTTATTAACAGACACCAACTGTCTTGTGAGATGAAACCAGTGATACTGCAGTCAGAATCAAAAGTGACAATAACTTGTTTGCCAAGGGTAGTGACTTGCAGGTGGTTGATAGTTCCGTCCTTTTTGACTAATACTCTGCCTGAAACACTGCTGTTGTGGTGGTTGTGGGGCTCTAAAAGAGACAACAAAATTTCCTTGTCATCAGAATTTACAACCACTGATTTCATAGTATCTAAATCCTAACTGGGTATCAAAAAGTAGAATTTAATTCACTGATTCCTGTTTCTGTCATTGAACATTATTGGTCACTTCAAGTTTCTGATTATTTGATTTGATTTGTGTGGATGGGTGAGTAATTTGAAGCATAGAGAGAGTTTAGGCCTGTTGGAAGATGATGCCCTTTGAACCATGTCTTCAGTTGAGTACTGATGCTCCTATAATACTAATAAAAGGAAAAATGACAGCTCTGAATGAATCCTTACATTCTCTGGAGCACACTACACTTTTGAAGTAAATACTTTTCAACACTAGATATGTATTGCTAGTCATAACAAATTTCTGTCTGGTGTATGGGACTTTAGCCTTTAAGATAAAGGGTCTTATCTTCTCAGCTACAGTTACCCCTTCTGTCACAGACTCTCTCAACTCTACTCCCAAATCATTTAGATGATCCCTTTTAACATTCATTGCTGCTCTTTTAGATCTGGAGACATCTTATATATGGTATGATGTTTTCCCAATCACAGTGCCCTAGAATGTGGGCTTATCATGCTATCTCCTTGCCTTTGTACTCTTCTATTTTGTCTATAGTATTTTTAATTGAGTCCTGGACTCCCAATCTGCACTCATTAAACACAGAGCACATAAACACTTGAAAAGTAACAATTAAGTCACAGCCAGGTACTGGTGTTTTCCTCCCTGCTGACTTTACCTCTGCTGAATACAATTCATTAACATTTCCATAGCTTTGGTTACCCCACATTGGAATTTAAGTCTGTATTTGCTTACTTATTGTTGCTTATTGCCTATTCTAAACACTGCTGCTCCTTTGTTTTTGTCAGACATAGAGTGCTAACTCCATGCACCCACTTACAAGCAATGGGATCTGAACGCCCCAACCTCAGTGTTTCCTAATGGACTCAAATATTTACTAATGCTCCAAAAGGTTTTTCCTTGCCTTGAGCAAGACTAAATGCACACACAAGGTTCCATGCAGAAATACATGCAGTATTTACCAATTTCTTCACTGTAGAGCCCAAATAGAACATGATCAGCATTATTATTCTAATAATGAATATAATTGTCACTGTCTCACAATGATAAGACCAGTTGGAAAGCTGGTTGTTGTAGAGTGTTGTGTCTGATGATGTGCTCATGATGAACAGACTGCTGCCATGGATGTGTTTGAGTCCACCTTGTTAAGGTGGACTTCTCAATCAGTGTTAGGAATTGAATGTACGTTTGTATCTCTGATGTACTCGCTTACTACTCCACTGAGAGTGACTCTTTAAAGGTACAGGGCTGGACTGTGGAGAGATATGAAGGTGGAAACACTACCATGCATGGGTATCTATCATGAGCTATACAGCTAGGTTTCTGCAAAGATCCGCATCAGTGTCTCTACATTGTCCTCTCCAGATTCATGAAGATGCTGAAGGCCATGGGACAAGATTGTTCATATTTCTACATATATAGTGCCTAGAGTTGCTGGGCACTATAAAACATGCTAAAATGTTTCACTCTTCTAAGAGAAAATTTTGCAGAGTAAAGACGGGTGAGTATTTGATTGTGTTTTGTCCTTGGAAAAAATTTAAAACTTGCAAATAATTTTTCACTAATATTTAAAACCAAAAAAGCGCCAGTCTCTAAAAGAGTGAGTTTTCTCTGGATGTTTTCTTTTTTATCTGTGTGAAGCTTGCAACTAGTTTCTGTTTATGCCAGTAGAAGAGCTCCCATTGAGATAGAGGGAGCAGATGCCAGTCCTCTGTGTCCTACCAACACACCTGAAGCAGATGTTCATAACCATACAGTGCTATATGCCCTGTTTCTGCCTCATTGTTAATTCAGCACAGTCACCTTTCTCTTCTAACACACCCTACATCAAGTACAACCACACACCTTTTTGATTTCCTTTTTGAAATTGTATGCTTATCTAGCAATCATCTATAAATAAAGGATAATGAACAAAAAAGAATTTTACAGAAGCCAATATGGACAATGAAAGTAATGAAGACCAGTTTGCTGACACTAAGTTAATGGACCATCTGGAGGTGTGCGAAAACTTTTGTGAATGTGGTATAAAAATTCAGCAAGATCTTTTTCCTTGAGTTTACTGGTTTGTTAAATAATGCATTTGTCTTTCTTTTTCACCCTGAATTTTTTATGTTTATTCATTCAGAGTGAAAACCAGTCCTAATGCCCATGGCACCTGCTTCTAGAGTTCTTCCGGACAGAGTACATTCATGACACAATATTCTTGTACACTGTAGCTTGTGCAATTTTCCATATGAGCGTATTTGTAATAATAACAATACGTACTTCTACTGTAATAATAAATATGAATTAGAACAGTGGTTAAATCTGGTAGGGCATAATTATAGGTTGCCCCGGTGAACTAAATTTCAGTGGGGTTTGGTTCTATGGTTTAGGATAGTCTCCATTAAATATAGGAAAATCCAGTTAATTAATTAGCCCTTAGTGTTAAATGAGTTTTTTAAGCCTGAGAGACAAGGGGAATGTGGGATTTGTGGGGACTTGACAGTGAACATTTAATGATGTTAAACCCAAAGTGACTGTTAATATAGGCTGTGGTTCCTGAGAATCAGAAATACAGTCAGAGAGATAAATGCAAATAAAGCACTGAGGTTTAACAGGAAATGAAGAATATTAATTTGCTCTGGATGTTCAGATTGTCTTTGTATGATTTAAATATTTTTATAGTTAAAAATCCAGTGCCAGGGTCCCTCATTTTCTGGCAATGGAGAAGACACTTACTAAGAGCGACAGGAAATGTTATGCAAAAATGTGAGTTGACTTTTTCTGAGAATTGTTCTTTTTCTGGGTAGTTTTCCACGATGTGGAAAAGCTGTTAATGGAGAGTTGTCCTTGAGCAACGGAAGCTTTATACTGTTGTCTTTACATAACTTTTTTCTGGGGCAACCTCAGTGAGGATCAGTCCTGGGCTGTGACAGAAGCCGCCCTATGGTTTCTCTGCCTGGTGACACTCTAAGCCTGGCAGCTATTTTTTCTACTGAGTGGACTTTCAGCTTCTCAGGGGGCCTCACCCTGTTCTCTCCATGTAGATGTCTCTCCATGCATTGTGACTTCTTCATTCTGACTCCTGTCTTATCTTACCCTTCCAGCGAGCTTACCAGAAGGGTATAATGGTACTGGTGTAGCTTGTCAGGGCTCTGAGGGCACCACCAGCCCTTTCCTATCACCCCTGAGCTCTTTGCACCCTGCCCAGGGCCGTGGGCCCCATGTTATACCCCAGGGCAGCCAGTGTCACTGGAGTGGGGCTGGTCTTCAGCTCCCCACAGCCCTGGCCCTGGTCCCTGCTGAGCCAGGTCCTGTCACAGTCTCAGGTCCTGGCCCCTGTCCACAGCCCTGCCTGCCCATCCTGGGCTTTGTCTGACCCAAGGTTCCCTCAGTAAGTCTGGTCCTGATGCCCGGATCACCAACTGTGAGCTGATGTTTTGGCCTCACCCTTGGATCTGCCTCAGCACCTGGTTTTCCAGCTGGCCCTTGCTGCCCCCAGAAGGAGGTCATTCTCACCCCCAGTGAATATAATCACCTTCCTTTGCTTTTGTTTTATTCACATCTTCCCATTCTTACACATTGCATTACCACAGTACTATCAGGAATCATTTATGGCCCAATACTGGCATACATACAGAATGAAATTCATCCTCTTTAACTGTCTGCATCTACAAAGTATCTGTCTCCGTCTTGGTTAGTCATAGAAGCATAGAATCATGGAGTGGCCTGGGTTGGAAGGGACCATAAAGATCATCTAGTTCCAACTCTGCCATGTCATTCTAGATTGCCTCCATCTTCAGTGGCAATAGGTGACAGTACTTCATTTATCTGGCCTATATCATCCATTTACACTGGGACACAAAATGTAGCGTTGTGTAGCTGGTACAAGGGTGAGTGGGCAGCATGTAGAGGGTCTGAGCTCTTCTGTGCTGCTTCTACACTCCCTCAGTCCCTTGAGGCTGCGCTACATATAGACCCTGGAAAAGAGCACATACATTCCCAGAGTGGGAAGTTATGAGTAGCTCCCTGACAGCCACTTCTCCCTATACTGAGTTCAGTCCTCTGTGATTTTTTATTTCGATTTTCCACTTGAACCTTATGCTAATTCTATGCATCATGAGTAGTAGGGTTTATATTTTTGTTTTATCAGTTTGGTGGAGGGACAGTGATCAGGGACCTTTTGAGATGACAGTCTGTCAGATTGTAAATCAAGGAAGATCTCTCTCTTAGCAGCCATAAAGATTAAACAGAATAATGAATCAATGTTTTTGACCATCCACTCTGGGGAGCCTTCACTTAAGTCCCAGCACTGTTGGTCAGGTCAGAAAGTGCTCTTTTCTGTCAAATGGTAGCTTTCCCTATGTGATAGTATGCCTTCATCCTCCTTTGTGCAAGCTGTAAAAACCTGACAGAGGCAGATGTCAATCCACACTGTTGTGACACTTCCTCATTCAGTTCTAAAACTTTGTAAGAGATTTCACCATCCAGGAACTGGCAAGAGATGAGAAGCTGTGCTGGCTAATTTTGCAGAAATATGTTTAAAATGTCACCTTTTTTATTTTTCCTATGATTAGGAAATATTTTCTGTTGAAGAATGGCCTATTTATAACCATCCCCTCTCCACAAAACACCCAACCCTTTCGTTTTTATAATGTTTGCTATCTCAAGGGCATTTTACCTGAATCTTTGTTCAGTCACTTAACATAAATAATACCACACCTGTAATTTTATTCTTTAACAACATATATATTTTTTTAAGCTAAAATCTTTATGGAAGTACTGAATCATGTTAAATTTGGCAACAGTTCTGTCATACTGAAATGGCCATAAATTACAGCATATGCACTTTGAAGCAGATGTTCTGTTAAAGTTCACACGTTCTGTCCATCTCTCTGACAACTGAAGCCCTGATATTTAAAAGGACCCTCATGCCATTAGAAAACCATAATTTAATGTAGAGAATAAGATATTCTTGTTAATTTGTATTACACTGAAGGAACATACTCTAATAAAATAATATAATTTTTAAAAAGTTGTTTTATATAAATAGTTTGTTAGAGATTTTTTAGCAGAACAAATTTTTTCATGATAGTTTTTGATTTGAATTATGAGAATCAAAATGTTGTGAGAAAGAAATACTCAAAATAGTAAATGCACTTCATTCAGCACCTCCTCAGTGATAATTTCTCTAACTTGAGCCAGTAAATGAATAACCTTGTCATCTTTGTTTTGATACTGTTTAAAAACACAGACCTGTAATGCAAGAGATCCAGTGATGAAATAGAAAAATAAATGACTGCATAAAAAATGTCACTGCCCAGATGGTCCCATATAGAAGTTCTGATCTGAACACTCACTAATTAAAGAGAAGGTGACTGGAATCTAAATTTATCTTCTAATTTTATATCTGACCCTTATCTGCACATGAGGGACATGAACACATTTCATTTTTGAACATAACCCAAAAAAGCACTTAAGCAGGTGCTTAACTATAAACTGATGTTTGACTCTTACTACTCTAAGTAGAGATGATTTCCTGAATGTGGACCATGGAGGAATTTTAAGTCTAGGTCCTAATTTTGCCAGATGAGGGAAATTGATCATGATTTATGAATTTGAACCTATTTTTTCTACGATGATATTAAGTCTTCAGGCATTTTATGTCCATGGAAGCTGACAAATACTTCAAGAAACACTAAAATCCTTTCATTAACAGAATGTGAGTATTTTGCAATGTAACCCAGGTTACTGTGGTTCTTCTACCGTCTTATGGACTTACTATGTTTTTTGGTTGAGAGAAAATTGCAGTCTGCAGAACTTATTATTTTGTTCCATTTATATATATGTGTAAATCCACTTTCAGAGAAAGATAAAATATTGCTAAACTGAACTTGAAGTAGGGAAGCTCAAACACAGTTTGTTCCATAAGAAAATCTCTGTCTTTTGCTTGAACATCATCTGAAATATAGAATGAACATTAGCCAAAGAAACAGGCAAAAAAATCTTAAAACTTTCATGACAAGCAGCTTCTTAGTGCCTTCAGTGGGTAAACAATCTAGACTCAGTAACTTTTTACTTTTTTTTAACTTTCATTTATTGCCATGTCATGCAGACTTCTAATCAATGATTTGTTTATTTAGAAAAACCTCCATCAACAGGTGAGAAACTCTTTAGTAAACACCTACAAAAAAGTAAAGGGATTCCTCCCTTCTCTGGGCTCACGTTAAGCCAGATCTTTCCTCCCTGCCTTCCTGGTGGCTTTTTCCTGTATTTTTGCTGTGGGTTACACTCAGACAATCCTAGTTCCTTAGGTGAAGAGATGTGTAGCCCAGAAGGTTTTGGGTTGTGTGCTTAATGGTTTCTGTCTGCTTCTCTTCACTTGTTAATGGTTTTCCTCTGCCCTAGCATTGGTCAGCCATGGCCACAATCCCTAAGGGTATCCTCACTCTGAAGGGTGTCCTCACTCTGACACAAGTAGTAAAGGCTCTCAAGGATGTCCCTGCCCACAGCTGCAGTACCTCAGGAATGCCACTTCCCTGCTGTGGGTTGTCCATGATTAAAGTCCCTGGAAGGTACCCCTCCATCGTGGAGTGACTCCTTTCAAGAATGTATCTCCAGCCATGTCCTCAGCAGCCTCTCTCTCTGCATGTCTCCAATTACATGTCCCCAGGGACACCTCCCCATGTCTTTCATGCCCCTCATGACTGCAGCTTTTTTACCAACATGTCAGAGCTGGGATGTGGGGTGCTTCCCTGAAGGGCTGCAGTTTTTAACATGTGATGGGCTGCTCACATCCGTTTCAGAGCTGATTGAACCTGTCTGTGACTATCGCAGGACTGCTCGTAGCTGCTTCCCACGCATGGCACCCTACAGGTTCCTGCTACCCAAACTCTGGCAATTATGCCCTAGGCAGTGGGCCTTTCATCAAGATCCTTCTTACTGGGAGAAGGCTCTGCCTCAGAGATGAGGGAACACTACAAAACTCATGACCACGTTGTCTCATGGGACCTACGGGTAAGGGCTCATCCTAAGCAAAACAGAAGCAATTCTGATGTCATAGATTATTCTATGCTCAGGAGCACCTTTGAGTCAGGGGAGCCCATCTGCAGCACAGTTTACAAACTTCACTAAACCATTTTTTTTTGTAGAGCAGTTTTGTTAGTGGCATGTAGCAGGGATAAAAAAGCAGAAGTTAAAAGGAAAATACACAAACCAAGAACAGCAGGAAGATATTCAGGGAAATTTCCAATACATAACAAGTGTCATCCTGGAGCAACAAACCAAAATACCTAAAAAGATTCCAAAATATTTTAATACTTACAGAGATCTTTTTTTCTAGTTTGCTAGTAATCAACTCTTACGCAGTTCCTCTTCATTCAATTGCCTGTGCAGTAGCATCAACAGCGCTTTGACTGGCTGTCCCCAAGCTTGCAGAGATATCATACAGCAACTTGACCTGAGAATGTAAAGGAGAGTGCAGAAGAAACAAATCCTTCAAGACAGTGCCCATAGTTTTTGCATTTCCAATGTGTAACAACAAAGCATTCTCATCTTTGTACTGTCTTCAGTACTTTACTGGTTTTGGTTTTTTTCCATATTGTTCTAAACTTCCATTATTTTACACTTGTGTACACATGTACACACAACTCTACTACACATTTTTATCTGATACGATCCCAGATAAAACACATGGAAGCTGCCACCGTGTATAGTACTATATTGAGCATTGATAGACTGAGAAAGGAAGTACACCATGAAAGGGAAGAAAGGCAGTCACAGCACAGGAAACTGCTCAGAATCATCTTGCCACTGATGACTAATGACTTGCTGTCCTCTCCAGGCTGCTCTTCCTCGCAGCCTTGGTGGCCATTGATGAGTCCTTATGACAAGACAAAAATTTTAATGCCTCACAGTACATCTGAAGGTCCAGCTGCAGGGTTTCTGTTTCTCTTGCAGGAGTCTAGCTTCCATGCAAAAGGGCAAGGAAAAAATCGCTTTTGTGATCACTATCATGATCCTTAATTCTTTCCATCTTTATGACAAGAGCAAAATGAACTAGGCTGTACTGTTATTTTCTTTATTAAACCAACAAGAACTACAGCAACCAGCTTTGGGAGGGCCAGAACTGTAGCTCCACTGCTTACGTGTGGCTGGCTTTTCTTACTGAGGTGTATGGGAGGATCCTACTCACCTATCTGATAACCCATCCGAGATGGTTGTGCTTTAGCTCTTTAAACAATGAAAAGGCTCTTGCCTTGTTCCAATGTGGTTTGGGGAGAATATGTAAACAACAGCTGGGGAAAAAAAAAATAGAAAAAGGAACGTCTATATTAGACTTTCAGACACTGCTAACATCAAAGATAAGTGAACAAGGCAGGGTTTCCTGAAACAAATAATGAGCTGCAGTAAATATAAAAGATCAAACCAAGGATCACAAGGTTTTTTTATGCCTCTCTGTATCTCGTAAAGAATTCTGCTACTTCTGTAAGTACTGCATGAGATTAAGAGTTCAACATTTAAATTTAGCCTACAGGACAATCTCAGGCTTCTATAGGGAGGCAGAGCAGATGAATAAGTGGATGCTTTTTAACAAAAAAAGTACATGTGCTTAATACTCTTTTTGTCACCAGTGGGCATGTGCAGGTTTTAGGAAGTGATGGGAATGCATTTAAGAGCCCTAATAGTGACTATGACTCCTTCTGTATACACCATTGCAACAGCTGCTGCCTAGCTGGGCTGTTGATCCTTGCTGTAGTTCTGGGCTGTGGAAAAAGCTTTTCCTCTTTCCATGGAAGATCAGCTGGGAGAGTATTCCTCTGAAGTTTAACACACATTGAAGCAACAAAGCAGTTCCACTGGTGTCAAATGACCATAAAGCCACATACTGAAAACTTTCAGGTCATCAGAAAATAGATAATGAGATTCTGGTCCTATTAAATCTTATGGGAATGCTGTAATTTTACTGGAGCCAGGTTTTCACCCTATACTCTAAAATGAAATCCCAATCAAATTATTCTAGGAAAGTTAACTGTTGATTACATTACTGCATTCATTAATGTCTCTATTAATCTTCCTTTCATAAGATAGGAATCAAATAATTAAATATTACACATTTGTGTTTTAGTGAAATGCAAAGGAAAGGTAAAGGCATGATCTGAAAAGTAAAGATATTTTCAAGTTTAAAGAACCATGTGATCTGTATATCACTGCATGAAGAAAAAAAGATAAGGGGCCATATCAAAGATCTGTAATTGGATTAGAAAATGATATAATCATATGGTGTCTTTATTCTTTAGATTAAGCCATTGTCTACCAGAAATAAGGGGGGAAAAAAGAACAGGAATTAAAAGGAGAGAAAAAAGGGAAAGAAATCTGTCTTCTATTTTTTCCCAAAACAAGACAAAACAAGCCAAGGAATATTCAGAGACAGGAAGATGGGATAACCTGATACTGGCAAAAGCCACTTACATCTCTCTCTCTCAAGCTATATTTTGCATTCACTCTTTTTGATATTTTAATTAAGTAATGGCAAACTCTGATTGCTAAACTCCAGCCTCATTTTTAGCAGCACCATGCTAGCTCTATCAGCTAGGATTACTGCGTATTACCTTCTATAACTTTTTTCCAGGCCCTGGAGAATAAGAATTGCCAAAGCTACATTGTCGCTGTGCATGTGATTAGTAATAATTATGGGCATCTGGGAGAGCATCCAGTAAGCAAATCACCTGAAGAGCTGGAGTCCCCAGGTGAATTTACCTTTTGTTACTTCATATACCTAAAACACAGCACTAGGTAACATGAGGAGGGAGTCCAGGCACAGAGCTGGAGATCAGATTATGGCCTTGCCTTCAGCGGACCATCCTACAGTATGCCCACCTCTTCATGACCCCCAGCAACATCATAGGTCTGCAGTGCCTCCCTCTCCTGACAAACCTGTTTGGGACTGATCAGAAGGAGCTGATGAGAGTTCGTGTGGGATCAGAGAGCAAGAGAGGCTGTGGTCTTCGTACGTGTGGTCCTGGCTGTTCTGACAGTTTGCAGAGGCCTGGGGACTGGGGATCTTGAAGCTGGGTATAAGCGGAAGGTTGCCCGTGAAAGCGGAGCTGCTTACGAAGCAGGATGAACGTAGTTGGGAGCTGAGGAAGTAAAGAAGTTATGGATTTGTAATCTTGGTTTGGAGAGCTGTGTGGAGGATAGCTAGAGAATGTGGCAACTTGCCCCATGATTTTGAAAGGTGACTCCGAGAAGCAAAACATTTGCCCATTATCTAAGTTCTGCAAGTACATAACATGAGTAACAGAGAAAAACAAATGTAAGCTGGACTGTTCCTGCCAAAGCACATTGTTTGGAGAGCACATCCTCCTGCAGTGAAAGCTGACCCTCCTGGCAAGCCTGGAGATGTGGCAATCCTTCTGCATTAACGAGGTGCTGTTAACCAAATACATAAATAAGTTGAAAACCACAAGAACAAAATCTCACTGTTTCCATATGTCTCTTGGCTATGTAAGTTTTGTGGTTGTGCTGCTGCAACTTCTGCATATTGTATGAAGTCTTTTAACTATGAGTTAGATATGAGCGTGACCACATTTCTTGTTGATTTTGACACAATCCATGAAACCACCCAAAACGACAGCCCTGAAAGGATGCCCAAGAAAGTTACTGCTTTGTAAGAATTGGTAATTTCCACATTGCCCCTGTGGGCAGTAGGGGAATATAGTAAAAGAAAGAAAAGTATCCTCCACATGCAAAGACAGGAAAACACACTGGCAAGTTTCTATCCTATTACTGAGGCATAACTGTAATCCTTTCAGCAAAATGATGTTAACTACCAAAGAGGGAGAGGAGCGCTCCAGAAACTCAGAGTCTGTCATGGAGAATGTTCATAATAAGAGAAATAAGCCAGCTTGTGCACTTACTTGGATATGACATCACTGACAGCCAATTAGAAAGTTCCACTTGTGTCATTTCATAATAAAGAAAAGACTATTCAGCACTCACTGCATCAAAGAACACATGTCACAGAGATTTGCACAGAAATGGGTTGATTAATTTTTAATGAATTATACCAGGAGAAGCTCCCTTGTATAAATTGCTGTGAGAATACCAGTGATAACCCATGCTTGAATAAAGAGTTTCTGTATGTGTGGATTCTACAGCTACAGAGACACTGAGCAAAACTGAACTAAAAATTGTTCACTAAAAACTCACACTAATCTATCCAGTTCATAGCAGCAGTAAAAGCAGCGTGGGGTGCACAGTAGTGCAGGTTTTAAAGACCATTTTATTCACTGGAAGTGTGCCCCGTAACTAGCAGAATGCTTTCCCACTGTCTTTGTTTTCACTTCAAGAGTGGATGTCACTCTTGAAAACAGGCCTTTGCTGAACATTGCCTGGTCTCAGCACAACTTTTAAATTCTGTAACTCACCCTACAAGCTTTCACATTTTGTGACTGAATAGCCTTTTCTTTCATGGGATCAGTTAGCTGATGCACAGACTAAACAGGGCATCCTTCTGGACCAGAAATGGGCTGTAAAATGTCATTGTTTGTATTTCAAGGTGTGTAAAGGAAAAAGGTGTTTCAGTAATGATGCTAGGAAAACACCAGCTCCACCTGACCTGTGGAAAAGACAGGTAACTGACCCACTGTGCAGTAAGGCATGGAGCTCAGGTGCTACTGTCCATGTGTTTATAGACAAGTAGTCTTCAGACTTACAGCAGGCCTTTCACACTAGCCTTGGATATTCTTGTCTTTGTGCAGACGGTGTCAAGAGCCATACACACAAGTAAAACTTTCTTGAAATTATCACAAGTGCACCTCTTTGAAAAGCGAGCGCATAGAGATTTTGGTGGATTTCCAGCATACATGATTCCTTTCAAGAGTTTGAGATCACCCAGATTTCAAAATGCAACCAAGGTATTTTGAATTCTGAATTAACTTTGATTCAAGCTGATTTGATGAAAGGCACCCAGTACTGAATTATAGTAAATTATAGTATAATAGTAAATCTGTATGTGACCTTGGTTTCTACAAAGTCAAAAGTATCAGAGAGCCTCCTTAGTCCATGCTATACAAAGCCTACTCATGTTATTCTCATCAAATAGTGGTTTAGAATTGGGATCTAGACTGTTGAAATGCAAGTAAATTGTGAACAATTCTTGTGTGCTTTTGATATTGAAATGATCTGGATAAAAACAGGGTGCTTATAGCTTCCTTATGCAGAATCCTATGTTAAAGAAAATACATTTCTAAAATAGAACGAACTGATTTTAAACCAGTTTTGTGCATTTAATATTTAGAGCAAGTGCCTGAAAAGCATTTTCTCTTTTAGTTCCTTGTCATATATGCTCAGGATTCATTATGTTACTTGGAGGCAACCAGGTGAATTTCCTCTGAATGTTGTTTGTGCTGATCAAGGAATGCCAACAAATAGTGAATTTTTATTTTAATTGATCTGACTGGAATGAGCTGCCACTCTTCTTTGCATATGAACATATCTCTGTATGGAGATTTTGGTTACATTTTGTGCTCAGAATAATTTAGGATTAAAGGAAGAATTGTGGGTTCAAATACTGGAAGAGTTTTCTCACTAATATATTTTATTCCTGTATCTAGCACTGCCATAAATCAGAGGGGGGATACCTTAGAGTGGCAACTGCAGAAAACAGAAGGAAAAAAGTCTCATTAAAATTAATGCATAGTAGGATATAGATTAAATTAAAAGCCAACAGGATCTCAATGCATTGCAATTGGCATTCCTGAATTAGCAGTTTCTGGTACCACAAGTGAAAAATATCTGCAGTGAGAAATTTGCCATTTTTATTTTACTACTATTCTTTGCACACAGTTTGCTATAGTTTTAAAATAGACAAGCAAAGAAAGAAAGATTTATTTGACCTACCTGTAAGCCTTGAAATATGTATTTAGCACAGCTGTTCTTTTGTGTTTAAACTCATCACAAAAATGCAGCTTTAATGTAACCCACCATTGATCTGCAGTAAGTGGAAACAAAATCTCTCCTTAATTAGTATCATCCAATCACTTTTTTACATTTCTACAGAACACACACTGTGAACTGTTTAATGGACTATTATTTAGAAGAGTGGCAAAGAGCTTGCAAAAAAAAAAAAAAGGCATATAGTGAAAATAAAAACTAGCAGCGTCAATGAAAAATGTGTTGCAAAATAATGGAAAAAAAGATGTTTCATTAAGATGGGCTTCACTGGCATTTTACTGTATAGATGAACACTGCTCCAATTACTGCCAACAATGGGGAGAGAGATAGAGAGATATAGATTCATTACTTTCAACACCCTTAACTGTCTACCACTGAATTCGCTTATCTGTTCCTTTTTCTACAGGACCTGCATGGAGGGGGGAAGGAATAAACAAAGAACTGAGTAGAGTGAATGTGTCACAAATTACCACAAACACACTGTGACTCAATGCACTTTTCATTTCTCTCCTCATTAACTGTGTCTTGCTCAAAATGAGAGACTGGGTCTAAACATAATCAAGTCCCACAGATAACAATTGACTTGACTGCTGGGGCAGTCATCACCTTCTAGCTACTGGGAAATAAATTTAGAAATAAAATGAGTTAAAATAAAATTCACTCTGCTCCCTTTTCTGTGCTCAGATAATTTGAAGGCCATCAAGGCCTGCAGAAACAATCCATCTCTCTGTGAAAAGGAAAGCAGCCTGTGCCACTACCAATAAGGCATGTCTTTAGTGTTATCAAGAGTAAGTATAATTACACAGTGGAAAGGCCATCAAAGTGTCTTGGGCGCTGGTATTTTTTTCCTGAGGTCTTCATCAATAGTGCTGTTGGAGTGAAAAGAATAAGTGGAGGGGAAAAGGGAAAAAAAATAATATCCTCCAGATTGGTGTGACTGACCTGCAATCTAGTAGAGCACATTATAATTTGAGAGCAGTAGGACGATTCAATAAAAATTTTGCTGTCTTCCACTTTAAATCAGGAAGGATTAATTTCAAGAATCTGTGTGGGTGCTTTTGTGGCCTAGGTTTTGTCAGTACTGAAATTTCTTTTCGAAGAGGCTGAAGGACTTCCTGTTGCAGTGTACTTGTACTTGCCAAGGCTCTCTCCTTACCTCTAATTGCAATGCATTTCTGATAGGCAGTTTTCTGGCTGGCAAAGGGAAGGTAGGGCTATTTGTTTCTGCTGAACAGTCTTCCTAGTCTTGTACTTTTTATTTGGATAAAACATAAGTGAAGTGAATTGGTTCTCTATATTTCTATCAAGAGGAGCCACACCTTGATGTACATGTTTTAGTGGAATTCCATTTAGTAAAATACATACACAGTATGTCTGACACTGTTACACAGGGTGGGAATTCAGAGCTATATGCCTGAGTCTTGGCCTGTGGTGCCTTACTCTGATTAGTAAATGTTGTTCTTTCAAGGAGTACCCGTGATCTCTGAGGAGGACTATGCATGAACCAGTCACAGGAAGATCGGGATATATGTGCAGAGCTAATGCAAGTGGCTTGCTAGCTGATTATCTGATAATGAAAATAGTTTTAAGAACAGAGAACAACCCAAAACCTAGATATTAACTTGCTTCTGGCAGTCTTCTGTTTAATAAAAACAATGTTAGTAACTGTGGTGTAAGTCCTGAAAATAATCACCAAGTCTGATAATGAGAACCAATCATCTAAACATCAGTGTCTCCAGAAATCACGTTGTTCTTGGAACTTTCTTTTTCTGTGGCTACTACGTCTGGAAATCACAGTGTCCAAAATGGTGGTAACTGTTTGCTCTAGGGCAAATTATATCATTAAAAAGCTTTAACCAGTCAGAGGACATTTAAGTCTGCCTCAGTGGTTTGTTTCTACTGTTCACAACATGAATATATTTTCCAAACCTCAATTTTTATTAGATTTATTACAAGAAACAAGATTAATTGGGCTGTACTGCTTTGACAAAATTCTGGTTCTTAAATAATAATTGTAGATTTCCTGGAGTCCAAAAGAACTGAAGTAGAGCAGATCCAGCAATGTGGCCAAACATAACAAATTGAGAGGAGCAAGGATAAAGGAGTATGACTGAGAGAACGCAAATGTGAAATCTCCCTGATATATATTCCCCTAAATCCTCAAGTTTTTATCAGCTAACTGGCAAAGTAATTTCTTTTTCTTAGGTTTTGTTTGGACACCAGTGTTGCTTGGAATCTGGGGGGAAAGGGTGTGAAGTCTTTTTCCAAAAAGCTCTGTGACTAAAGTCTCACTTATGACAGTGAGCCCTGAAGATTAAAGGGTCTGGCCTGTCCAGATCTAGCTGAACTGAGAGTCAATAGCACAGACTGAACCGCAAGTTCTGCTCCTGAGGAAACTGGGATGCAAAACACTGGGAAATGGTTGAACCTCTGCCTTTATTTAGCTGTTCCATTGTACTCTCTGAAAGGACACAGTAACTGGAACACACTTACAGCGTGCCAGCTGTATTCCTTCTGGAATATGTCTTTATTGCTGTCACAGAAGTAGTAGAGATACAATGTCAGGGTAGTGCATAGACACTAGGTTAGTAATAAAGGAGGTGACTTCAGACAGTAGATGAATGAGAGCTGCAGCTGTAGAGATCCCACAAAGTCTGTGTAATTGCTCTTGTGGCTAAGGTGTATATCTTAGTACAGTCTGAGCTTGACTGGTTTCCAGCACATAAAACAAGCAAGCAAGATTAAAGAATTTTATATTTTGTTGCAATGACCCTTCCAAAACTAGATTTGTATTTTCTAATCCTTTTTTTCTAATGTGTTGGAAGGCCATTTATGCCACAGAATTTTTGTTCTAGCAAGTAACTGAGACATAAATCCAGTTAATATCAGATGAAACTGGTTCAGACACAACAGAAAGAAACTCAATAAAAATAAGCTAAGTCTTTTTTATGTGTAATCATAACCTCTTAACAATAAAATTCATCACCCAAGTGATGAATTCTCTATCTTCTTGAATCAGAAGTCCCTGATTCCCTGCTGAATTAGTGGGCACTAACAGAATCCTTCCATTTAGTTCTCTATTTGAGGTCCAATTAACCAAATAAGCAGTGAAAAGCAGTTCCAAAATCGCATGGCTTCCTGCCACTGTCGCAGACAAGCACAATGTAGAGACACCTCTAATTTACCTGAGCTGAAGATGAGGCATAGCAGATATCCATGTTGTTGGAGCCTGTCTCTTCCAACTATTCCTCTGGAGCATGTCTGAAATTGCCCTTCTCCCTTTTTATTGCTGGCTAACATGGCTGTAACCTGTAAAACATGGTAGAGCTGTGTTCAAAAAGTGGATGGCAGTGGCTTCCACTAGCATTTCCAGCTTCCAATCACTGTGTCATGAGTGAGAAAGTAGACTAGATAGAGAAAAACAATTTTAAATTGGGAAACTATTTTTCTCCATCTGTTTTAATTACCACTCTGCAGGTATTTAAAAGACATGTAGATATAATGCCTAAGGATTTAGAGTAATGGTAGGCTTGGCAGTGTTTGGTCAATGATTGGACTCTGTGATTTTAAAGGTCCTTTCCAACCTAAATTATTCTATAACTCTATGTAACTGATACTCTTTCCAGTATTCGTGTTTTCAAAGTTTTCCTGAAGTTTGTAATATACCAATATTTTAGTTATATTAGTTAGTTTATTTACCCAAAGGTCTGTTCTGGGCAGACAAGCAGCAGGAGGGTCATTTATGATCCATATACATCATTATGTTCCCAAGAATCCAGAAATCACTGAATATGGCTTCCAAACAAAGTTAAATAAAAACATAGGTATTTCTTTGAGCTCAAGTTTCATAAATATAAATGGTCTGTGTCATTTGCAGTTTTTCTATGAGAGTATTGTTTGGCATAGCTTTGTGCTGTGCCAAATTTTTGGGTTTTTAGATTATTGCTTTTTAGAAAAATCTGGTTTTGGCACACACATACAAACACACAAATTGGAAAGGGAAATATTTACATTGTGAAATTAAACTTGTTCACGTCTTCAATGATGATTTATTAAAGAAAAGTATATGGCAAGCCGCAGAATGGTGACATGTACCCTGGGTTTTACATTCCCTGTATGAAACAGCCACAAAACTCATTTGAAAACAAATAGTACTATAAAGACTTAAAGAAAGAAAATGAAGCATTTGCATGTATAAAATACCTCATACACCACATCTTAATTCTGAAAGAGTAAAGAGAACAAAATGTTTCTCCAAATAGCTTTTCAACGGCATTATTTTTTATGGCCAGGATGTTTCTGTTTCTGTAGGCACCTATAATATGCTGTTGGATTACTTCATTGAGCGGCTGTTAGGTTAAGTACAATACTCTCAGTGTTGAAGTATTCAGTGGACACTGAAAGCTCAACAAGAGATAAAAAGTAAATGACAGGAAAGTTGTAGGTGTTTTGTGGCAGGGTGGAGAAAGCAAAGCAGTATACAGGACCAGACAATAAATTTGCTGCTTTTCTTTGTGTTTTGTTATGGTATCCACTGATATGCAAGATTTGTTATTAAAGATCGTATTATTTGTGCTAGACAGCTTATGTTCATTTTATGATCAAATTCCTGTATAGATATAGACATCTGAAGTATATATATATATTTCTGTTAGTTAAACCCTTTTGTGGCCAGTGGAGATGAATTCATTGTTTTAAGTTGCAATTCATCTGACCTTCTTTGAGGACTTTATGGAGCACAAGCTAAAATGTACATCTGTTTTCTCTAAGAAAAACCTAGTCTGAACAGCTCACACGCAGATACCTAAATGAAGAAGGATCCTGGTCCCACTGTCTGCTGCAGTACATGAAGCGGGCGTGCTGAGAACATAGATACAAAACGAATAAGGCATAAACCAAATAGTGGACATTAGTAGGAAAAACAGATTTGCAGAAAGACTTGAACGTTAGGAAAGATTCTGACTGCTAAAAAATTGTAGCATGTGTAAGTCTCCAGGCGTGTCTGCTGTTCTCCAGAGCAAATGTTTCTCAGTATCTCTGAACAGTACTGGAAGGTCCCACTGTGAAATAACTATCAGCCTGGCTAAAACACTCTCAGTTTTCTAGCCAGAATCTGAAGGAGAAGGACAATTACAAGAGGCCAGCTCTGGTTGTTGCCAGAAGAGACACTAGGGCAGAAAACATCAACAAAAAGGATTAGTACCCAGGCTGGCAGCAAGTAATAATATAGTGTTACCAGCAGAGTGGAAGGGAGGAAAATTATGAAAGCTTTCTAAAACCTGCTAATTTATCTGGAATAAAACTGTCTTAACAGTATGTGGCAGTTATTTCATTAGTTTAAAAAACTAAAATGTGAACAACTTGGTTTCGTAGATAACACTGATACAAAGTGATAGAAAAGGGAGTTATGAAAGGAAGAAATTTGAGTGCAGAGTACAGTGCAATAGTCTTTCAAGGTCAATGTAATTCTTCTTTCTAAACATGTTTGTTGCATAGAGTGGAATAGGAATATCAGAGGTTTGTGTTTCCATCTGTTTGCTTAAAACCAGGTCTGTGCTCCAGCATGAACAGGCAAAGCTCTGATGAGCTAGAAGTACTTTGGTTCATGATGCACCCTGTAACAATGCCATAGTGTGCTGATTTCCTTATGATAATTGTTAAGGGTTTTATAAGTTTTAATAGTCATCACATGGTCACAAGCTGATTTTATGAAACTTTGTTCATTAGTCTCAGCAAAGCACTGCAGCGCAAGTAGGAATTTCTAATTGAGTTTAGTAATAGGCTGAAAAGGTAGTTATCACACAAAGCAAATACAAAAGCAATGTAAAGAATTTTATTCTGTTTAGAATTGAAATCTGGCAGCATTTTTATCCTGAGTCTTAAAGAAATGTATAGTAAGCATTTAAATCAGTGTACTCATGAACTGCTGAGATCAAAAGTTAGCAGTGGCATTATTTGCGAAATATGAGTGACCTTTGTGAATCTATTTCAAGGCTCAGGTAGCTTAGAATTGATTGAGCTTACTCCAAGCATTTATGGACAGAGCTGAATAAGTGCAATAGGAACCTTGGAATAAGACTTACCAGTGCCTAACTAGAAAACTGATTCTGACAACACTGTCTCAGCTGGTAGTTGACCCCTGAGTTTCACTGGTAGCGTTCACCTTCAGACTGAGAAATCTAGGTTAATTTATCTAAATGCAAATATCTATGAGTACGCTAAAGGCTAAGCCTCTTTAACAGTATAAGCCAGGGTACAGCTCAAATGTTCAGCCATGTTCAGCTGAAGATGTTCAGGCATCCTAGAGTACCTAAGGTATTTGCACAAGCTTGACAGATACAACAGAGGAGTTGAAGTCTACTGGCCAGAAAAGCTATCAGGGCACCTCAAATGCATCTGTCTAGGCAAATAAACTGAGCTGTTAGTCAGCAAGGCTCAGTTAACTCAGTGTAAAGGAAACATCTCATTTGGTAAACCAAAGAGCTCTCTAGACTTAACTGACTCTGTTGACCAGGCTTTGAATTAGTATGGGGGGAAGCCACATGCGGGCAGATACTTTTAGATGTCTAAACACAGGTTTACCACTACTCCTCCTCCTCTTCCTCTTTCCCTCTGTAGAACGGTCACAGCATTCATCCAGGGTATGGAAGGACTGGGATTGAGACAAAGCTTCTGTAAAAAATGGAGTTAGTTTATCTTATCACAAATATCAGGTTTGAGGCTTCACTTCTAATTTATATCAGGGAATGGGATTTTGGTACCCAAATCCTTCATGCTACCACCCTTACAAGAGTGTGCACTCATGACTTCTTAACATAGATAGAAGGGTTTATCGAAGCTTACACAGGAATGTGCCTGGCTTTTTCATAGAGCTTGGACTAGGAAAGATTTTAACCTGGCCTGATGAAATTTCCAACTCCTGGGTCCTATAGAATGAACATATCCAATACCGGTCCAGAACTCTGAAAGCTGCATGTGTTTTCATTAGCTGGTGAAGTCATCAGATTTTAATTGATGCCTTCAGAGGCTACCTAGAAGCAGAGACTAGACAGGAATAAGGGAATAAAGGTGGATATTTATTTGAAAGGCCTTCAAAGGTACACCCTGGGGAACCAAAGGCTATTGCCACGATGGACCCCAAGATGGACAACGAGTCACGAGTTCTTCACACTTTTATAGGTTTGGTTCATCTGCATATCAGCATAAATTCATCAATTAAAACTTTAGCTAAATGATGTAACTTCCCCAAGCTCACCCCCCTTCTGAAGATGCTGGTTTGCACATTTTGGGCCTAGGACAGTCTGGGTGTCCTTGAAGAGCAGGCTTGGAGAGGCTTTGTTATGACTACCTGGCCTGAGAGAACAGCAGCTAACAGGCTGCAAGGAACTTCAGAGTTACACACTAGCGGTACAGGATTTGTAAAGTACAAAAGTGAAAACCCAATGACCCACTATTTTGTCAAGGACATATTTCGGCTTTCTTTCTTCAGATTATATGAATCAGTTACCTGCCAAAAGCAATCAGGATAATGTTGTGGCTAAATGTGCCATGTACTAAATGTGATATTAACAATAACACTTGTAACTATGACAAGAGCTTTATATCCAGGCTATGAACTAACAAGAGTATCTGGTAAACCCTTTGCAACGTTTTTTTTGTGTTACTGCCTTTTTAATTATGCAATTCAGAAAATGAAAAACAATGCTACATTTCCATAAAAAGTAGACATATACACATCGATAATCTACAAAGGCCTAATTAATTCAGTATCTCTAGGGTATGTCATAATTTACAGGTCTAAAATTATGAGGAATTACCTTGTTAAAGTCTTTTGAATCTGACTACAGGTGTTCTAGCAGTGCTCCAGTAAGAGAGTTATTCAAATCTCATTCCCTTTTCTGGTGGAATTTTTATCATTTGTGTGGCTATGTTTTGCCAACAAAAAATGAGAAAAGAGAAGACTCTGTTCACATTCATCTGTGGGGATTCAGCAATTAAATCAATTTGATTAACCAAAGACCCATTCTGCTGTGTATTTACATACTCTAATTACGAATTGGCAAATAGCAGGAAAAGTGGGAGCGTGGGATAGCGTGTTTTTATATCAGTTGTTCCAATACAACGCCTGTAATACTTCTAAATAAGCAGTCAGATCTCTTCACTGTCTCAGCACTCCAAATGGGTCAGATGAAGCAGTATTTTTAATGGGATTTGGATTGTCTGACATTTCACATTCTTCTATATGTAGCAAATCCTTAAAAGCCAGTACTACAACTCCTGAGAATTATTCTGTCCCATCTTTTTTAGTCTATATTTTCTTCTTCTCTACCACCAATATAACTGTCTGTTTATTTCAGACTTGCCAAACATCCAGGTTTGATCAAATCAGTTTGATTTCCAGAGTGTTTGGTTGAGCTCAGATTGCAGCCTGGTCCACTGAAAATTGAGTAATGTCTATGTTGAAGGTGGCTGTGAGGAGACAAACTGACAGGTTAAATCAACAAGGACTGCAGTCTGGAAGCTCAGCTGTCAGGCTCTGACTGGGTGGCCACACATGTGCTTCCAGTCCAAGCCAAGGAAGGGCACCAAGGGAACATAACTGCTCTGTAGACTGAACATCTACACTGTGGCATCTCAGGCACCTGCAGGGGTCAGACACCACATCTTCACATATGGATACATATGTAAAAAACTTTAATTTTCTCCCAGCTACTTGGTTATTGATCTAGTGTAACTGCTGAGAGAGAAGGAAAATCTGGACTGAAGAAGTACTACCATACACGTCCATGCAAATGATCAATAGAGCAGCATCATGCCAAAACACAGGAGTCTTGATTAACACGTAGCCCCTAATGACTGAAACAGCTCTGCCTTTACCACAGTCTCTTTGTTCAACTCTGAATTGCAATAAAAATGAACCCCAGTTTGAAGAGATAGTACTAGCCCTGATATTAATGTAGAATTTTCTATCACCCAAATAAAAAAGTGGCAATTCTCTGGGATTTTTACATATAGTCCATTTTCAACAACTGCTTATAATATACAATACGTTTACTCAAATACATATATTATTCAATTATTCTACTATTTATGTACCCTATGAATTTTTATATGTGTCTGGATTTAAGATAAAAATCACAATATCTATTTTGATTTTAAAAGGTTCCAGAGAAACCACCACATATGTTTCAATAGGTAATTTTCATTTACTCTTAAAAATCAGAGATTATTTTCAGTTTGTATTTATGTAGCTTCAGTTCCTTCTTATTATGCCTTTATCTACTAGATTAAAGACTCCATTACAAGAAATAATGCAGGTAATTTTAGACTTTTGTCATGTCATTTCTTAACCTTTTTATGTAAAGGAAACAGATTTACCCATTTACTATAAGGTAGGTTTTCCAGGCCTCAGATAATTTCTTTTTTCAATCTTTGTCTGTTTAACAGCAACCTTTATTTTTAATGAAGGTGAAAGGTCTGGGCACAAACCGTTCTCAGAGTCTCCAGTTCCCACTGATGATTCATCTGGAAGTCCTCACTCCACATGTGGAGCAGGCACCTTGTTTCTGAAAAATTGGGCTTGTGCCAGACTTTGTTAAGTTGCCATTTATGTCATTCAAATGGACCTGATGCCCAGCATGCTAATGTAAGTGACTGCTAACATTAGCATCCACTTATCATGTAACATGTCATTTTTGTATCTTCTGTTCAGTTTACAAGAAATAATTCCAGAAATTTATAAAAATATTGAAGCGTCTGAAATCCCTGAACTGAAAATTTCCCATTTCTTGTTACTTGACTATTATTTTCTGATAGTTTGTCTTGTACTAAATATTTGCTTTTTACCTTGGTTTCCAAAGCAATTTAATGTACCTGTGAGAGATCTGGAAACATACAGTAGACTTATCTTCTTATCCTTTTTATTCCTCTCTTTTTCTTTCATTGACATTTTTTTCTGCCCTGTGAGATCACAAGGGAATGCGTATGATTGTACACAGGTATTGCAATCTTTCTAAAGTGTAGGCATAAGTTTACTCACAGAACTACATAAAACCCTTGACAGAAAAGGTGTTATTTTCCAGAGCAGAGAAGTGGGAAGGAAAATCATTACACAAAGTCTTACATAAAACTGTGTTTCTGAAGTCTGATCTTTCTGTAGAGCCAACAAAGAAGCTCAGCCTTCTATATCTGAAGTGTTGTAAGGTGGTTCATTTTAGGAACTGAAAGAAAAAACATCTGCCAAATATTCAATGGGAACAATATTCCTCTGGTTTAAAGGGGGCGAGATTGCTAGAAAGTACATCTATACCACTTGGCATTCCTAGGTAAAATAAATGATGATCCCAGGCTTGTAGATGCCCTGCTTGCTAACACATCAGATTAGTGGTCAGGTTCGGTATGTTACAAACACTAAATCTGTCTGCACTGTTGCAGTCAGATGTTGAGTTCTGTTTGAGAGGTGGTTGAAGAATTTGCCACTTACCTGCCTTTTATCATCCCATGTGAACATTTCTTTCCCACCTGCAAGTGAACTCTACCGGGTTGCTTCTGTCTTTGAGCAGATAGGAAGCTCTTCCACCACCATTTATAAAATGTGAGTGAGCTAGGAAAGCTATTCCTTAAGACCTCAGCCATAATTACTATCTCACAATAAAGACCTGATAATTAGCTCCATTCATTCTAGTTCTTCACCCTCTCTTTTTAGGCATAAAGCTCAGGCTGTTGACAGGAGCCTGTCGAACCTCCTATACTACACTCTATCACGCACTTCTGCAGCACAGCCTGTTGGTTGCGGATGTAACATATTTCAGGGCTTTAACAATTAACAAATTACATAATAACAGGATGGCAGAGATTGGCAGGAATTTCTGGAGATCATCTGGTCCAGCCCCCTGTTGAAGCAGGGCCGTCTAGAGCTGGCTGCCCAGGACCCTGTCCAGATGGCTTTTGGGTATGACCAAACTGGGAGAATCCACAAGCTCCCTGGGCGTGTTTGCAGACACTTTCTCAGCGAGTTCTTCATGGATCTGCCAGCTGAGTGTCAGTTAATGGGTCACCAATGCCTCTTCCCTGAGGATACACATAGAATGGCCTTTGTCCTGGCTCACTCTTTTGTGTGCCTGCTAGAGGGCTGAGGACAGCCTTGTCTTTGAAGATACTGAGTCTATGGAAACAAAGCATTTTCCCTCCTAAGTTTTTTTTTCTTGGTCCTGTACAAGGAAAGATCTCTGTTACAAGACATTTCTTAAAAAGCTGTAAATACTTCCAGCATGATAGAATCTCAGTAATTTTCCTGCCCTGTATTTCAGTGAAAGGGTAGCCTTATTTTTCTCTGGTCAGGCTCTTGTCTAGGTCACTATTCATCCTTAAGCCTACAAAAATGGCAATAAGACCATTGTAGGAATTTCTGATATTCCCAACAGTTTTTAGGATGTACTAGTGCCCTTTTATTGGAATTCAGTTACTAAAAAGGTACTGTATGGACTCTAGTACAATAAGACAGGACCATAACTTGAAATTATATAAATATTCATAACAAAAATAATTCAGGTAGGTGTAAAAAGCCTTAATTTGCTTGTATTCAGAAAAAGGAAAGCGAGGACTGGTAGATTCAGAGAGTAAGACATGTGGCTAATGCTCTGATTTTTGTTTTGCAATCTTTTCCTATAAATTATATATATATTCAATTTGTGGAGTTAGAAACACTGTATTTGGGTTTTTTTCTGCAGATCATAATATCACATGAACTTCTAGAAATACCTCAACTACAAGACAGAAGTGAGTCTAAAGATGCAAAAATACATCAAGTGTAGAAATAAAAAGAAATTACTGAAAAAAATCCCAAACAAACAGAAAAGCAGGGTTCATGCCTACAAGACCCTTCTTCAATTTTTCTGTTATATGCAGTAATTTAAACAAAGCATATTGAACACTTAACTTTGAAAAAAAAAAGAGCTTTGTGATTAAAATGCCTTTTTTGTCAGAAGATTATCTGGGTCAGTACAGTAAAAAAGTGCATCAGCAAGAAGGAGTATTTGCTGTGTTGATAGTCCTCTGAGCGTCTTCAATGAATGCCTGACTGGAGAATGAGAAACTGTTCTCTTGCCAGTTTTCAGTAACCATATGTTGTGTGTCTCCTGAATACTGACTGCAGAGAGGTGTTTTGGATCTTCTAGGCACCAGTGAAAGAAAATATTTCTAGTTTCAAAAGAAAAAAAGAGAAGAGAGTAGACCTTTTTGGTCATGTTTAATTGCTCTGTTACCAGCAAAACATGTTGGATGCTGAATTTAGCGTCTTCTTGTAGCCTCGGTAAAAATCAGTCTTTTTAAAAATTAACACCTCTTTCTTCTATGATAATCAGATAAGAATTTTATTACAATTGTAGCACTTCTGTGTGTCTTGGATATCTTGAGTAGGTCTTTTGTCCTATATCCCAATCATACTCACATGGTTTTTCACATGGGTTGGTGTGTTTGCCCTGATGTATCAGCTCCAGCTGGTCTTGCGATTCAGTGGATAGTCAATAAGGACAAGTCCTAAAATTTTTTAATTCCTTTGGTCAGAGTGGTCAAAACTATGTATTTTAACATCACATTTTATTATTAGTTTTCACTGAACAAAACAAAAAATTTCAGGTGCCTCCAGTCTTGGGAAATAAAAGAAAAATTCCAAAAGCCTGCAACAGATACTCTTTTTATTACAGTTGCTAACTTCTGAGGAGTTATTCTGATTGAATTTGATCAGGTATTAAAACAGATCTCACATTAAAATGTAGAGGTTAGAATTTTCTGTGCATGAAGCTCATTTTATCACACTGGTGGTAACCCCAAATGGCAATAATCAAGTGATGTGAAATAACTAAAATCATAGCTGTAGCTTGTGGATCAGGAGATATAAAACTAACCTCAAATGGTTCAAAGCCAGGACAAGCTAGCATCTGTCATAAACCTTTACTGAAAGCTGCTACTTCTCACTGCAGAAAAATGGCACAGTTTACGCTCAGGTCCCATTAACTTTCACTTTTAAGAAAATAATTATTTGAAGGAAGTAATATATTTCAATATATTTGTGTTTGTGAGAGTCCTGTGGGTGAGATACGCAGAGAGGTCTTTCATGTTTCTTTTAAGTTGTCCAGATGTCTCCTCTGACGTCTTGGTTCTCTGTTTTGGACTTTGAATGTTAAAGTTCTCGTACCCTCCTTCTAATTACATAGTTCCAGAAAATACAGTTAAATGTACAAAGGTAAGAAAGACAGTCATAACTTGCTTATTTACAATGTAAGAGATCTCTTAATAAGTGCTGTCTAAGAAAGTTTATCACAGTGAGAGATAGCTTAAAGGCTTTTAGGGGCTACAGCAGTAAAAGAAAAATAGTGTTTTAATATTTATGTCAGAGAAATACAGAGTAAAAGCTAGTTTGTGAATGTCCATTATTTTTTTGAGAATACCAGGACAGTATATTTTCTGTTCACTGAAATATGTTCAGTGTTCATGAGTAAGGAGTACACAATAATCTAGGCACCACAGCTGTGGAAGGACATCTTAGCTGTAATCATTCAAAGCAAATATTTGTGGTGATATCATTTTAGGTGATCAATCTCCTGACCCCACTGCCAAACAGTAGCATAGCAAAACTTAGAAGACAGAGTGAGACTTCTAAAGAAGAAACTCCTGCTTTGGGCTCTGGGAGCCTAACACCATTGTTGTCAAAGCATCAAGTGCTGATACTGAAAATGGCACTGGATCCACATGGTTAGTGAAGAAACTTGCAAGGTTAAAAATTGATAGATGGAATTTTCACATTTGGGATTAAAAGCCACATATTTGAATCAGTTTAAAAGTTTTTCACATCACTTTCATAAAGCAGCGGTCATGGACAGTGGTACAACTCACCTCCAGCCTGAGACTTCCAGCAAAATTCCTCTAGCCTAAGACTTCCTATCTAGCCCAAAGTGAAGTTTTTGTCCTGTTGCTTCACTCTGTGTCCTCTGCTCGGAAGAATACTGTGATTTTGATAAGATAAAGGACAGATATTAGCTTTCTACTGCCCTTTTTTACTCCTTTGCATGATTCCATGAAACATAGGATGGTAGCCAGCTGGCAGAGTCTTAAACAGTCTTGAAATAACAGGCTAGAGAAAACAAAAAGTGCCTGCAACACAGCATGACAAATACAGGCTTTGCTGCTGAGCTAGTTAAAAAAAGATGAAAATCCAAGTCCAAGTCAAAATGGACCACAGAGGAGTGAGAAGTCACAAAAGCTGACTCCAGTGCTGTGGAGCTGAGTTTCCTAAATTCCCTCTGTAGCCGGAAGAGCCCTCTAAGGTGCAGTTCAGAGCAGGTATTTGAGTAGCTATGAATCTCTCTTTAGAGGAGATTGGATTCTCAAGGAAGGGCTTAGGAAAGTGAAAGCTTGGTTTGCTTGCTAAAGGTGAAGTGTTTGTGAGCATTTTGATTCAATGTGTGTCCTAGGTGCGGAATGCCTACCTTGTGTGCTGCATATCAATTAGTTTTAATTTGGGCTCTAATACAGAGCAAACAAAATTATTTCCTGTTGTGGACATGTTCCCAGCTGGGACATGGGCTATAGCACATCATTATTTTGCCTTTGTACAGAAACCAGATTTGAGCTTTCACTAAACTGTTTTACCCCACTGCATCACCCCCGGACCCCAACTTCCCCCACACCAACCCTACAAGACCTACTTTTCTGGTGTACTCCAACAGGCTTGTAGTCACAGATGTCCTCCATAAGTTCATGTCCTACTCCTATAACGCGCTCTTGGCAGAAGACCACAGGAAACATTGTGAAAAGGCTTGAAACAATCTACTTCCTAAAACCTGTGCAGGTTAGAGAAGGCTATGGCTCAGGTACAGAAAACTATGGCCTAAGGCTTGGAAGAAGGAAGGGCTCCAGGCAACATTTCTATACCTGTGGCTTTGTCCTTGGAAAGATCTTTCAGCCTTATGCCAAAATGACCAAGCACGTGCATTAGAAGAAAACTAGTTTCCTGAATCCATGTTTGTATGTAAGGCAGCCAGCCTCCCCAGCACATATAAACTTTATTTGGAGCTGTGTGGGAACACCACCTGCTCACACTGCTCCAAGAAATTCCACTTAGAACATTCAGAAGCAGCTGGGATGTGAATATTTGATTCATCTCATCAGAAGCTGAAATTAGGATTGAAAACATAGATCATGCATTCTACTAGCATTCCAAGAAAATATTTATTTCCTAATATTTTTTGTTCATTGAAATATCACAAACTGCTTATCATTTCAAGCTTGTTTATGTTGTGGGTTGATGTGGTTTATATCAAACTTTGTAAATGACTTTAAGATGGCAAATTTGCCATGATTCAAGCCAGTTGACCTGCAGCTAAAATACAAAGTGTAGATGGAATCAATTGATCACATTGTGACCATCAGTTGTACAGCACATAATGCTCTACAGCAGGGTAGACATGAGAAGCAATTGCCGAGGCTTTATAGCTGTATTAGTCTTCTACTCCTGTAATTTTAGAAAGCATAATGTTAGAAAGACAATTCCACATGCTTCAGGAGGGAGTAGAGTGAGGACTCTGCAAATGATAGCTCTAAGTCCACTGAATACAGTGGCCGAACTAGTGGCACATTTTTCTTTATACATATATAAGAGAAGCAAGATTCAACATACAGCGAATTTTCCTCAGCTGCAAAGAGCTAGAATGCCTGAGGCTTCTTTTATGTCTCTCAGTTCTTGAGAAATTTTGTTCTTGTCCTGTTCTAAATCCTTTTACCTTTTTCTAGTTGTGCTATATACCTTGCACTATTACTTATTTTCTAGTCATAAATTAAAGGGCTGACTGTAGCAATAATCTTTGGAACCATTGTGCTGAAATATCTGATCAGGCAGGGGTAGATTCCCATTCCTCTACTTAGAAAAATTTATTTTATTCTTACTTGGATATTATAACATATAATATACATTTATCATATATAAAAATATATATATCATATTTTGTTGTAATACCTCCTGTAACTACTGGCTGTGTATTTGCACATACAGGTAGTTTTGGACCAAAAAGGTTCGCTAGTTTTTTTGAAGCAGCAATATCAAGCAGAAAATTCAGATCACAAAAGCACAAAAGCCCCTTCTTTAATAGTTCATCTAAGCAGGTCAAGCTGCTGTTGTGAAACCAGATTCTCTCCAGAAATATTCGTTTATTAATTCCTGTGTGGATAGGTATCATTGATTTGAGTACCTAATTAGAGCAAGTGCCTCAAAACTATTACTTCTTCCCACTGGTTGAAAAATGTAGAACAAGAGATATTAAATTAACTAGAGATTTCCACCTCTCCCCCTTTTTTTCTTGCATGTCTTGCTCCACATACCTGTGTATAAAAGTTTCCACCCAGAACATCGAGGCCAGAGGCTAGAATGGCAATGTTTGGAGAGGAAAACAGTCTTATCTCTGAGGAAGCATGTGACCCTTAGCCAAAATCAAATTTTTTGAGTAATCTATTCTACAAAACAGGCAATGTTGACAACACCAGGTCATTTGTTTACCTTGCTGTTAGTTGAGGCATTCAGCTTCTTGCATAAATGTTTTTTATTTTGCATACTCAGATCAGTTTTATACAACGCCATCACCCTGTTCTGGGCACCTTACATAGTCCCCTTGCAGTAGTTCACTAACATTTACTCTGCAATGTACTTGTCTTCCTGTTCCCTTTGAGCCAAAGTGTCATTTTTTTGCATTTTATTTGTGGGACACTAAATGCAGGGACACACCAATTCCCGAAAAATGTCAGTGGTGTAGCAGGAATTGCTTCTTGCTCCATGTGCCCTAATCTTCCTCATGTCTATGAAAGGGTGAAGGGTGGAGGGTCTCAAAACTGTCCGTGCTTTTGCATAGAACAGAAGGAGCCTTTCATAATTGTATATCTGCCCTGCCCTGCTTTTTGTAGTTATTTTTCCAAGGCATTCTCAGAGGGAAGATGGTGGAGACGAATTGTGTAACACAAACTCTAAACTAGAGGCCCGGACACTTGGACAACTTCATGTCTACGTTCTGGAATTTCTCTTGTGCCCATGTGTCTTCAGTTCCCTGTTTGTGTACGGCAGTAACTAATACCATAGGTTGACCTTCCATAGTAAAGTTAAAATCATCTTCACAGACTCAGAGCTCTTGCAGTGTTTAAGAACTCTTAGGCATTGGATACTTCTTTAACACTTTAATATCTTAAAAAAACACCACCAACAAAAAACGTGGTAACTTCCCTGCTGGGTAATTATCAGTAAATTGTGACTGTTATTAAAACAGCATAAATCCATCAAGAGCTGGAAGTTGCCAGGTCTCCTCCAGCCAAAATTTGAATGTGGGTTCCAGACCTCCTGTATGGAAAGACTGCATGTGTAGTGTGAGCATGCACTTCTTGACCTCTTTAATCAAGAGAAAAATGGATTATGTAACAGCAGAGTTTTGAGAAAGAATGCAAATTGCTGTGCATTGCAATGAAATATTTCCCCTTAGGATTAGAGTTCCTAGTAAGACTCCTCAGGATGAGCTGGAGCTGATATATGAAGCTTTTGCTTGTATAAAGGCAGACAGGTTAGAGCTCAGCTGGGCCAACCATAGGGCCTGGTTCTTCAGCACTTAATCAGGCAAAGCACCTGCAGAAGTCAGAGAGGTTTGCCCCTTAATGAGAATTACCCAGCTAAATCTCCCTCTGCAGGGCTGGCAGTGTAATCCTGCTGCAGGAAAATGATACATAGGGGTCCCCTAATAAAAGTCTTAATTTGCTTTGACCGCTCCTAGCATTTTAGGTCCACAAAGGCCTTAGAAGTTATCAGTCGTGCTTTGTTGGCCAGCGCATCTCGTTCGGATGTAATTCCTCTTCAGAGCTCTCTGTTTAAATCCACTCATGTCCTTTCTGCTGCATGCAGCCTTTCTTCCACCTCTGTAACTCCTGTGGGGATGAAAGGGTCTGGAACTGCCTGCCTCTTCCTTTTTTTCTTCCTGTGGAAATGACAATAGGCAAAAATATGTAATACTTATTTTAAAAGAAAGATTAAATCGTGCTAAAAATTAAAGAGAAATATATATTACAAAAATACAATTAAGGACTTGGACATTTGATCAAAGGTACTGCATGGCAAAAAAAGTTAATGTGGCAGCTCCACCACAGTAGCTTCATGAGCTCTCTCAGCCTTCAACAAAGGTGAGAAAACATGTTCTAGATCAGCCCCAAGTGAAAAAGCCATACCTTAAGTTTCATTACTTCTCATTCTCCTTATATTTCAAAGATGATATTGCCATGGCTTAGCTGAAAGTCGGTAAAAAACCAGTACCTGACCACAAGGCTGATACATAAAAATGGGAATGCTGTGAGGAACACCGTTGAGAGCACCTCGTATGGCTTGCAAGTGAGAATATATTAGCTCCGATCTCCCAAATGTTTTTCTACTGCTTTAATTTTCTGTTCTGCTAAGCCATCACTGAGATATCTTACTGGTTAAAAAAAAAAGAGCAGTGAGTAAGATAGACGATCTGTAAAGCGAAGGCTGCATTTTGAATAGCTGTAACGACAGAACTAGGGGAAGCAATAACTAAGTAGTTCATCCCTTCACAAATCTGTCAGGACACACTCTCTACAGCTGCCAAAACAATGGCAGTAATGCAGAGAGGTGCTAGTATTGTTTAGTCTGAAATACAGATGCAACAAACAATTATCAATATTAGTAAATAATCCTGCCTAGCTAGGCCTTTGGAAAATCTGCTTTTATCAGATTTCCACCACTGACACCACTAACACCAATTGATAATGTGGAGAAAGTCTTTTCCAGCCCACCAAAAATGAACTAGCCAGAATGCAATGAAAATAGAGGACTCCGGGAGGAAGAAACAAATTCGATGCCAGTAAGTAAACTGAGATGAAGTATGAGCAAAGCAAAGCAAACAGCACTGACTGATCTGTGAAAACCAGTAAGACCTCCAAGAACTGCTTGAGCTCCACCCAGATGTGATGTTGCTCATGTTAAAGAAGTATTTCTCCATTCCTTCCTGTGACTGCCATGTGCCAGGTCATCCAGCCCGCATGCTGTTTGGCACAGGATGCCTACTCCTCTCAAGTAAGTGACAACAGTCTTAACAGAGACATTAGGAATTCTTTGAACAACTAGTTTTACACAGGAGTACTTTAAAAATAGCAAATAAAGCTAGCCACAAATGTCAATTAAGTAGCACTTGGCATACTTTAATTCCTTAGCTATAAAGTGGGTGGCATAGCAATCTTTCTAGTGTTTATCACTGAGATTTCAAAGTGGACGCAGAGTTAGAATTTTAATTCATAAGTGTAATGATTCAGAAAGAAATGCATTTACCTGTGTTGACTTTAAATATTTAAAAAAGCAAGACTTCTCTCGTTCATGGGGAAGGAAGACCGGTTGTCAGGGCTCCAAATTTAGGGATCATTCCTCACATCTACTGCTCTGCCATCAAAAACTTGGCTTTATTTTGTAAGCACAGACTGTATTGGCAAATAAAGATGCTAAGCTTAACTCCAGTGAATTTTTATCCCTCTTTATCCTGTCCCCCTTTACATCAAAATCCTTACTCCAGCTTGCTGAAGTTCACCTGCATGTTTCCAAACACTGGAAATGCAGAGGAAACTGAAAAAGGGATTTAACAACAACAACAGCAAAAAAGGTAATCTTATATATAAAAATTGTTTTATGTATGTAATTATAACGCTAATTTCCTGAGTTCTTTCTTGAGGATGCTCTATTGCCTGCAGGGGTCACTGTGACTTCCTCAGGCCTCTACTAAAACTGAAATAAAAAAAGAACCGAAAACAAACACAAAATTATCTAAATATAAGAAAATTGTTTTCTTTGTTTTTCTTTTTTTTAATTATAAAATTACTATCCCACCCTCAGAGCTTGTTATCAGGACTTTGACAAATTAAAGTAATACTTTTTCTCTGATGTTTTTGTGTATGGGGCAGCTACATGATTTTCCAGCAGACCTAAAATTTGGCCCTCTCCACTTACCCCATGCTTTTCAACAAAGAGGTCTTCAGTGTACTTCAAAGTAATCCTGGAGTGAAGTATCTGAATAATCTAGGGAATGCCCAAAGCCTCTGCCTTCCCCCTACTCTGGTGCTTGTGCAAGCAGTGCCTGTCAGTCCTTTGCAGACTGATTGCATAAGGTACCTTCCCGTACCCTGGCCCTCCTTCCACCACTTTTGTGCAGGAATAGTACAATAACTTTCCTGTACAGTGACTCTCTGTATCCGTAAAGAGAAGGGGTTGGGTTTTTCTCTGAAGATCACATCCCAAAGTCTTTGCTCAGCCTTTACCCTTGCAAAATCTCATTCAAATCAATGGATATTTGCATGAGAAAGCGATCACTTAAAATTAGACCTGAGTGAAACAGGGCTTGGTGAGGGAAAGGGGGAGGTAGTGGTGGGGGGTAATAGGTGCTTTCATTTCATTCAGCACAACATTTGATGTGTTTTGTTATGATTTGTTCTATCAGATTATTTAAGTTTTTAGATTATTTGCCTGTTGAGGTAAATTGGACTCTTAAGAATTTTGATATATGTTTTCTACTTTCTCAACACTCTGCTTGCAAGATCAATCTTTTGTTAATAAAATATAAATAAAATTAAGATAAACACAATCAAGCAAGATAGATCATTCACCACAAAACAAACAGATGCAATTCGATTGCCCACCCCAGGTCAACACAGTTCTCTGTTATCAAAGGTGCTGGACATTTGGATTGCCAATGAATGATCCAGCTGATGAGAATGTACCAGTAAAGGACTGAATCAGGAATGTAGGAGGGTGAGGGGGGAGAAAGAGGTGAAAAATAAAAAGAAGCCTAAAAGTTCAGGTCCGACACTCTCTGCTACCTCATAAATGTTTATTTGTTGTTCAAAGGTGCAAGCACCCAATATTTACCACTGACATTTAACAAGAGATAATAATTCAATGATGCCCTCGTCATGTTCTGCAAGTGACAAGGGATGACAATGAAGACAATTTATGTACGGACCAAAGAAGTCTGTGCTGTAGCCTTTTCTAGTTGAAGATCGTGTATTTTATTCCTTATCCACATACAGCTTCCTGTTTATGCTTTATGCTGATGGAGTGAATTTCATCCTTCATAATTTCGCCTACCCTAGCTCAAGTCACTTAGGAAGCCTTTATGTAGATTTTACACTTAATTAACATAACCTCATCAGACTTGGTATTTTCTGGAATTTACACGAACTGGATGTCTTAAGAAACCCTGGCTGCAGACGAAGTCATAAGGATTGCTTTGCTGAGAAAAAGGAAGAAAAATATTGTATACAGCAAAAAGGCGAAGAAAAACTTGGATTAGAAGATGGATTTAATGGGTTAAGAAGTCACAGAACTTTGACAAAGCACAACTTTACTAATACAAATAAGAACCCTGAGCTGCATTTGAATTCACATCACACCACACCTGGTAAGAATTAGTCTAGCACAGCATCATCAATCATAGTGTGGTTGTCAGTTTTGACATCCTTTAAGTCTATGTTGTATGCTTAATGACTACATTACAGAAAATGTAAACAGACACCAAACATACAGGTATGCCCTATATTTTTTTAAAGTTGCTGTATATTTAAAAATAAAAATAAAACAGCACCATCAGTGCTTTATATAGAATAAGTAATCTGTAAAACAAGCTGCTACAAAATAATCAGAAAAAAAAATTCTTAAAACAAGAATAAAAAAAAAAACAACAAAAAAGCTGGGAATATTTAGGAACTTTGATTAACCCAATTTGGGAAAACAACAATTAATATTTAGAGGAAATAGACACTCTCTTATATTTTGCTATTGTATATTTTTTCTCTCTCAGATATCATTAAATATTATCTTTACTATACAATCTGTGAATTTTTCAGTTTGATATTGTGACCATGATTTACTAATAAGGACTCTGGAGTTACTTGTGAGCCCATTACAAGCCTTGTATTAATAATTCATAAGGGAAAAACATGCTGAAGAAGTGCTTGGGATCATGACCTAAGTGAAATGCCTGAGTTCAAACTAAAAATTTCCCAAATTCCATTTTTATTATTAGCAGATTTCTAGAATTACAACACTTACAAGAAAGCTTTCAGTTCTGCAGCTCAGAAGGTTGACCAGGTGTTATGACTACAAGGCCCCTTGTCCCAATTGTTTGTGTGATTTGTGATTAAAACTTCCACAGACTTCAGTGAGTGCAGGATCAGGTCCCTCAACAATTCATTCAGGGGGAAGCCTAATCTGAGATTTTAGTGAGTGTTTATTTTCTGGCTCAACAGCAGCGTATTTTGGAAGTGGTAAAAATGTATGCAAAGAAGGGTCAAAATCCAGATGTAAGAACGAATAGCAAGAATACATACAAAGGAGGAGTGAGAACTGTAAATACATCTGTGATTTGGTCTGTGAAAGGTAGTGCTATCTCTTTACTGCAACTGCACTGTACGTTCTCGTGGTATGTATGTAACTGCCTCTGCAGAGAAATCGAAAAGGTTTTTAAATAAAGAAAGCTCACTTCTTCTTTGTAAATTAGTTTTGTTAAGTTTCCAAAGTAAAAAGAAGAGCCAGAAAACAATGTTTTATTTTAATTCATTTGAATAATCTTCCTCATTTCTGTGATCTATCACTCGCAGATAAGAAGCACCTTGCGAGTTTTATTATTTCTACAAAATAGATCTTATTCAATTAGCAACTGTCACTGAAAAATAATAGACAATAAACCTCCAGATATGATTAAAATGGAAAGAAACTTTGAGTGAAATGCATGATATTGAAAGCTGCTATATTTCTTTGAAAATGAGAATTCTTACAGAAATTACTTTCAAAGTTTTTTGCTGAGCATGAATCAAAGGCCCGAAGTTGGTTTAATTTTAGTCATCGGGAGCAAGACTTGAATTGGGAACTGCCTCAGATATCTGTAGTTTTAATTTAGCTATTTGTTTTAGGAATAATAATGTTTCAAAGCTTTGAGGGAATTCATGTCTTTTTGGAATTTGGATTTATTCCTTAAGGAGCTCCATTCATTTCTAGAACAAGGGAAAAAAAAAAGAGAAGCCCTCTTTACACACATCCCAACTTTATTAAAACATATCAGTCCAGAGAAAGAAACTTCACAATTTCCTATATCTCAGTTTGTAAATGAGAATTTTTTTATTACAACATAAATTAGAAAAAATAATACAATTAAAATACTTATACATGTTTTATTATCACAGGTCTGGATTATTATTTAAAAGTTGAGATACTTTCACAAATATGTTTGTGGGTGGCACAGTAACAAAGTTTTGAATATTAATTACTGTTTTTGTAAAGCATTTCTCATAAGTCTTTGGACTAAGCCAACAGCCCTTACTCAAGCAAAACAACTTGAATGCTGTTGGAGTTTTACCTAGCTCAGTACTTCAGTCTCCTTAGAGATCAATAAATAATTAAAAATTTTATCTTACGAGCCACTGTGTTTTAAAATTGACTTCTTTAAAATTAATCTTTGCTTTACTTGTTGGAGAAATGGTTGGAGAAATGAGAGAATTTCTCGCCTGCCTTTGTGCCTGTACCCCCTTAGAAAAGTCTGTGCAGGCAGAATCATGCAACGCTGTATCCAGCCCTAGTCTTGTTCTGAAACAGTCCCATTTTTGGATTGCTTTTCCTTTAACAACCTGATTACACTGCACGATTTACTTCCACAGTTCCAGCGCTCCTCATTACTAATTCCAATAGCAAAAACTTGCCAGAACCCCTGAGAAGCAAACCTTCAAATCTAGAATTAAATAACAGAATATATTACATGTTGGACATTTTCAGGGAAACTTTACTTGAGGGAAAATAAATACAAACATCATGTTCTGTGATCTGTAAGTAAACTACTTTAACTGCTGTGCTGCTCCTAGAAAAGCTTCTGACAATTATGTCTTTTAAGCCAAAGTTTTAACAGTGTGTTTCTGAGGCAGGCACACATACTTCATACAGTATTAATAAAGGGTTTCCTGAATTAATGAAAATGTACCGTATTCACATATAATGAATAAGCACCTAATTAAAAGCACAGTAAAACCAGGAGCACAGATATTGGTGGTTGTTTTTTTCTTTTTTTATATTAATATCTATTGTATTACTTTAGCCTTTAATGTGAGCCTCTTCAGCTGACTGATGCCCAAAGGGGAGCTAACAAATCGCTCAGCTGGTGGCTGACACTGGTCCTGAAGAAAGCTAGTAAGGAACACTTTGCAGTCTTTCAGAGCCTCTACACCAGCTGTCACCCAGCTATGGGTGCTGAAAAGCTCCTGTCACTTCATCCAAAGGGATTTACTTGGTCAGAAGGAAAATTTAAATACAAAGCATGCAGCTAAGAAGCTAGTGAAAAGGATTATGAGTGCACAAGAGCACATGTGTATAAGACACTAATACATCTTTAGGAAATTTCAGATCCCCAAAGCCAGGATTACTGCCAGAGGCAGGGTGGTATACGTATGCTGGGACCTTTACCATTAGAGTTATTATCTCCCAACTATTCAACTTTATAGGTCTTTCATGTGTGTGTGTGTGTGTGTGTGTTTATGGGGGGGCGGGGGTTCTCGGTGGCTGTGAGGAAGAGGAGAAGGTTGTTATCTTCAATAGGGGAGCAAGAAAAGACATTACTGACCTGTTATTCTGTAGAATTCACCTGCATTTAAAACACTTTATAGCTTTTATTTATCATCTGCTGTTAAACGTGTGTGTGTGTGCAGGCAGCATTGCACAAATGGACGCAAATGTCCAGCTTTATTGTTTAATCATGACTAAAGCAAACAAAGCATGGCGTCTTACGCTCACCGTCAGAGCTGCTGAGTGGAGAAGTTGAACATGCAGGAGAGGTGCATGGCAGGAGCAACCTGCCCACACAGGGGAAGGTTGATCTGTGTGATCTGGCTGTCTTTGCAAACTGGTGCTCAAGAAAATGGCACACTAGACCTGCTAGCTGAGCTTGAAGGGGAATGACAGTGGGAAGAATGCTGAGAGTGGGGAGCGCAGTGCCGGAAAGAGTTGAGGGAGGGCAGTTGAATCTCAACTCCAGACTTCTCTTGTTGTTGTTGGTTTTTTTTGTTTGGTTTTTTGGTGGGTTTTTTTGTTGTTGTTGTTTGTTTGTTTTGTTTTGTTTTGTTTTGTTGGGGTTTTTAAAAAATTTTCTCTCATAAATGTAATTTTAAAATCACCAAAGGGAAAAAGAAAGGAAAAGAAAATGTGAAACAGAAGGGTAATGTCTATAAAAACTTACATTTTTTAGCCAGCTTAACACTGCAGTCACACTCGACTCGGAGCAGCACCCATGCTGGCTGGCCTGTGGCGAGGCACTGCTATCCTACGTTAATAAAGCCCCTGGCCTG